>JAZGTH010000109.1:1172500-1462500 GCA_036877525.1 Chromobotia macracanthus | reverse complement strand
TCAGATCTGGGGACCTGGTTTATCTGTCTGTAAACACGACGGGTCAGATCTGGGGACCTGGTTTATCTGTCTGTAAACACGACGGGTCAGATCTGGGGACCTGGTTTATCTGTCTGTAAACACGACAGGTCAGATCTGGGGACCTGGTTTATCTGTCTGTAAACACGACAGGTCAGATCTGGGGACCTGGTTTATCTGTCTGTAAACACGACAGGTCAGATCTGAGGACCTGGTTTATCTGTCTGTAAACACGACAGGTCAGATCTGGGGACCTGGTTTATCTGTCTGTAAACACGACAGGTCAGATCTGGGGACCTGGTTTATCTGTCTGTAAACACGACAGGTCAGATCTGAGGACCTGGTTTATCTGTCTGTAAACACGACAGGTCAGATCTGGGGACCTGGTTTATCTGTCTGTAAACACGACAGGTCAGATCTGGGGACCTGGTTTATCTGTCTGTAAACACGACAGGTCAGATCTGGGGACCTGGTTTATCTGTCTGTAAACACGACAGGTCAGATCTGGGGACCTGGTTTATCTGTCTGTAAACACGACAGGTCAGATCTGGGGACCTGGTTTATCTGTCTGTAAACACGACAGGTCAGATCTGGGGACCTGGTTTATCTGTCTGTAAACACGACAGGTCAGATCTGGGGACCTGGTTTATCTGTCTGTAAACACGACAGGTCAGATCTGGGGACCTGGTTTATCTGTCTGTAAACACGACAGGTCAGATCTGGGGACCTGGTTTATCTGTCTGTAAACACGACAGGTCAGATCTGGGGACCTCGCGTCCAGGTGTTGCGCGAGCGTCGCGTGAACTGCAGCTGCTCGGTTTCAGAGCGCTCGTTTAGCCCCGCCCACCGGCCGCAGCGACTCTCCGGTGTGACGTGTGATTGGCTGCGGGGACTGCGGCGCTGAGCGCGGGCGCGCGCGTGCATGAACCGAGCGCCGCTCCATCCGCGGGCTGGATGTGTTGAACCGGACACGGCGGGGCGGTGAGCGGCACTCACAGTGGAGCTGTTCCGCGGATCTGGCCTTCGTGTTTTACGCGGTTGTCTGTCTGGACTAAGAGCGCTGAAACCTTCATATAACATCTGCACCGTTCACACGAATCTGGAGGATCTTCAGGGGACGCGACGCGACGCGACGCTTGCACGTTTGGGAATATCAGTGAATTATGGAGCAACATTAATATCGGTTTACACCATCGGTCCAGTTTCAGGACCCGCTCTGTCCTCCTCGCTCAGTAACACTGGGATGTGTTTCTGTTGGATGTGTATGGACATACATGCGGGCGGAGGAGACCTCTAACTTCATGATTGGGCATAAGTGATTTTAAACTCAGTTTTGTTGAATGTTTGTCAGGACTCCAGGACTCATTCTTTATCTGGATTCTTATATTCTCCTTCATTCACAGATTGAGGACCTACAATTAAAAATTGTTTTTCATGTTTTTCTCCCAAAATGATCGCTGTATGTCTCCATTACCCTGAACTACGCACGTTCACGCTGAAGCATGTTTTCGTTCACGATGGTTTTACATTCGTTAAGTGCAGAATTATTCTTTCTTTATTTTTTAAGTAATACAAGACATGGCTGGCCTGATAAGATTTCAGTGAAGTGAACTGGAAGTTATCAACTGCGAAACCAGTAAGTCAGATGAATTGCACCGCAGATATACACATCTCCGTTCAGTTTAAAGGATATTTCCCAGACTGTGAATTTATTTACTTGACTTGCTGTGGCCGAACGTGCATATGTTTAAATGTTAATAAATGACCACGCAAATAGGCGTGTAAAGACAGACATCAACAGGTATAATGCTTTTACAGGACATGGATTTCGCACACATGTTTTTGTGCTTTCTTCTGTGCTGGACCGGAGTCGATGCAGTTTTTAATCTGAAGTACACCGTGGAGGAAGAGCTTCGTGCAGGGACGAAGATCGCGAACGTGACGGCAGACGCTAAAGTTGCGGGATTTGCGCTGGGAAACCGGCAGCCGTATCTGAGGGTCATATCAAACTCCGAGCCGCGGTGGGTTAATCTGAGCCCTGCCGGACTGCTCATCACTAAACAAAGAATAGACCGGGACGCTGTTTGCCGACAGACGCCGAAGTGTTTCATCTCTTTGGAGGTGATGTCCAACTCGATGGAGATCTGCGTTATTAAAATCGAGATCATTGACGTGAACGACAACGCGCCCCGCTTTCCTACCAACCACATTGACATAGAAATCTCAGAAAATGCTGCTCCCGGTACCAGATTTCCCCTAGAGGGGGCAAGCGATCCGGACTCGGGGAGCAACGGCATTCAAACCTATACAATCACCCCCAATGATATTTTTGGTCTGGAGATTAAGACGAGGGGTGACGGCTCCAAGATCGCAGAGCTTGTGGTGGAAAAGACTTTAGATAGAGAAACGCAGTCCCGCTACACGTTTGAACTCACCGCCGAGGACGGTGGTGACCCTCCAAAGTCCGGGACTGTGCAACTTAACATTAAAGTCATTGACTCCAATGATAACAACCCCGTTTTCACTGAGCCAGTGTACACTGTAAACGTGCTGGAGAATTCGCCTATTAACACGTTTGTCATAGACTTGAACGCTACGGATCCAGATGAAGGAACCAACGGCGAGGTGGTTTACTCGTTCATTAACTTCGTCTCCAACCTGACCAAACAGATGTTTAAAATCGATCCTAAAACTGGTGTGATAACAGTCAATGCCGTTTTGGACCACGAGGAATTGCACGTCCACGAAATAGATGTACAAGCCAAAGATCTGGGTCCCAACTCAATCCCTGCCCACTGCAAAGTGATTGTCAATGTAATAGACGTGAATGATAACGCACCAGAGATCAAACTTCTGTCAGAAAACAGTGAGATGGTGGAGGTGAGTGAGAACGCACCTCTTGGGTATGTAATAGCACTAGTGCGAGTGTCGGACAGCGACTCGGGGGCGAATGGGAAAGTGCAGTGCAGGCTGCAGGGCAATGCGCCCTTCAGACTCAACGAGTTCGAGAGCTTCTCCACGCTGCTCGTTGACGGCCGTCTGGATAGAGAGCAGAGAGATATGTACAATCTCACCATTTTAGCCGAGGACAGCGGATATCCCCCGCTTAAAAGCTCGAAAACGTTTGCAGTTAAAGTGACTGATGAAAACGACAATCCCCCGTACTTCACCAAACCACATTATCAAGCCATGGTCCTCGAAAACAATGTCCCAGGTGCGTTTCTGCTGGCGGTGTCGGCCAGGGATCCGGACCTGGGCATGAACGGCACCGTGTCGTACGAAATCATCAAATCGGAGGTGCGGGGGATGTCTGTGGAGTCCTACGTTACCGTCAACTCAAACGGTGAAATATACGGGGTGAGGGCTTTTAATCACGAAGATACGCGGACCTTTGAGTTTAAAGTGTCAGCGAAGGACGGGGGAGATCCACCGCTGACCAGCAACGCCACCGTGCGCATCGTCGTGCTGGATGTAAACGACAACACACCTGTGATGACAACCCCGCCGCTGGTTAACGGCACCGCCGAGGTGTCCATTCCCAAAAACGCCGGAGTTGGGTATTTGGTTACTCAAATAAAAGCTGATGACTACGATGAGGGGGAAAACGGAAGGTTAACATACTCCATTTCAGAAGGAGACATGGCATACTTTGAAATTGACCAGATTAATGGTGAGGTGCGAACCACAAAGACGTTTGGAGAAAACGCGAAACCGTCCTACCAAATAACCGTGGTGGCGCACGATCACGGCCAAACTTCTTTATCTGCCTCCGCCTATATTGTCATTTATCTTTCCCCTGATATGAATACACAGGAACAAATCGGACCCGTCAACCTGTCGCTCATTTTCATCATTGCTCTGGGCTCTATTGCGGTCATCCTGTTTGTTACAATGATTTTTGTGGCAGTCAAGTGCAAAAGGGACAACAAGGAAATCCGAACATACAACTGCAGGTACCCATTTTACTCATCTTTATATGGTTGCACGAAATCTAGTTGAATATTGTTCATATGATTACAGCTGTACTAGAAAGTATTGCATACTCTAAATGCATAGCATAACTAAAACAAGAAGATTGATGTGAATCTTACGTGATGTGTCGTCTCACCTGTGCTTGTGAGTGCTCAGGCCTTGCTCTGCTGATGCCACTGCTTAATAATGACAGAAATATGCATACGATGAAACCCTTTTAAGAAACTGTTTATCATGGTAACTGTATTGTCAGTATCATCATCAATATTAAACAAAAATGTACAAATAATGTACAAAATTCAATTTAATATCAATCATTTTATAAAAAGCTTCCAGATATTTGAGTGACATATATGGTCATGATATAAGACATATCTCTAAATAAACAAGAGAAAAATACAACATAAGAAGGTTCTTAAAATAAGGAATATCATTTTACATTATTAGTGACTGGTGCATTGTAAGTTAGGGTAAGCATAAGGCTGTCATTATACACACACCATTTGCATGAGCTGCATGTGCAGAAATTACTGGTAAAAACTGTCCTTCTCAAATGTGTTATTAAAATATTAACTTAGCTCACACATTTATGGGTTTTCTTATGACTTTGGCAAAATATTATGATTACGATCACAGAGGTCAGAATATCACTACAGTAGCAAGGCCATAGCTACCAGGTGTTACTATGAGAATCTCACTTTCATAATAGTGATTATGTACATAAAAGGTAAAACGTGCAAATGTATCACTCAGAAATAGTCTTTGATACATGGTGTGTGGAGGAGAATATTATTTTGTTAATCTACTGTAATATGAATACTTATCAATCTGTAACATTGGCTAGTCCCTATTTCCCACTACTACATTAACACTCAGCATTTCCATATAAATTGCTTTTGCAAATTTAACCTGAAACCATTACCATATTTTTTTAGCTAAAATTGTTGTTGATGTTTTTGTCACGCAATGCAACAGTATAATGATCCATCTTAACAGAGATATTGAATGCAAGTGATGATCTTCAAGAAGGCCAGGTGGCTTCAACAGGCACATACAGTACCCACCTCATTGTGATGGCAGGATAGTTAGAGAGGGCCGTGTTTAGATTGCTGTGGTTAACATTTATTTTCCTCTGCGGATAGACACCTGATGGAGGCGGTTAGCGAGAGCGCTAGATACGCTTTTCTTCTGCTGTGCTCACTGACCCTCCTTTCCGGCTCATCTGAGATTCCTTGGAATGTCTTTGCTACTAAGAGAGCCAAACATAGTAGATGTGTTTATTATAGTTAAAAAATACTCTGCTGCTGCACTTTCCAAATTTTGAACATGTATAATTTATTTTATTGCAACAACACAATTACATAATAATACTAATAGCAATAATAATAAATAAAGGAATATAATTAAGCCTGTTTTCTTAATTCAACGCAATTACAAGCTTTCTAATATTACTAAAAATAATATTACAATAATAATAACAATAATCATTTACTCACAGTCTAGTGTGTCACTTTATTTCTTTGAGGAAAAACACAAGCTCACTGCATCAACAACGACAGAATAGTGCACTTTTCAGCCAGCTATTAGAAAAGCCTTAGACTGTCTAACTTTTTCCCTGCTTTAGCTCAAGAAAGGAAAAAAGCTTTTAGATGCTCGCCAGAAAGATAAGGTCCTGCTCCGTTATCATTTCTCTAAGCCAGAAAAAAGTAAGGAGCAGAGAGACACCAGCTGAATCCAAATGAAAACCACAGAAGAGGAGGCTTTGTTAGGTAGTGTTGTACGGGCAGAGAAGAGAAAAAGAGAGTGTACCATTAAACGAAAAGTGTGCTTTAAAATGAATGTGTGCCCTTCAGAGGACATAAAACAAAAGAAGTGTAGGATTGTTTCAGGCTAGAAGATATAATGATCCTCAGGGGAAGAAGAGAGGGTCAGCAGGGAATATCTCAGACAAACACTGTTTAGTACACTAACTCGTATAAGCTCTCAAGTTTATGTTTAGAGTGAATATATTGCAACCTAAGCATCCTTCAGGGCAGAGTCTCCAAGTTTCTCATTTACTGTGATTAGAATCAAAACCCTCAAATTAAGTTAGTAGTAGCCACAGAGCGTAGCTCAGAGAATTGAAATGCACAAGCCAACTGCTGGTGGGCTTGTTTAAAAGGGAAGTGAGAAAAACAGACAAATGTGGGTTTAACTTTGAATATTATTGCTCATTCCTGTGCTGGTATTTAGTATCATTTGTCGCCGTTTATGCTTTTGTGGTTTGGCATGTTTGCATTGTGTACGTGTGTTTGTGACAAGTTGACCCGCCGAGCATGGAAATGCAAACAAATAAGGGATGTCAGTTCCATTGGTGGCCGGAGGTCACTTGAATGTGGCTACTCTCTGTACTCTGTGCTGCCAATGAATATGTGTCTGGCACCTTAGCCTGAGCCAGGCAGAACCTGGCCCTGGCTGTGTGTGCAGTGAGAAAGGCAGAGCACTGCTTTATTGAGTCTGTTCAGTTTCTTGTACCTGCGCAGGGTGGCGGAGTACTCCTACAGCAACCAGAAGAAGTCCAGCAAGAAGAAGAAGCTGAGCAAGAATGACATCCGGCTGGTGCCGCGGGACGTGGAGGAGACGGACAAGATGAATGTGGTGAGTTGCTCGTCTCTCACCTCTTCGCTCAACTACTTCGACTACCACCAGCAGACTCTTCCACTGGGCTGCAGGCGTTCCGATAGCACCTTCCTCAACGTGGAGAACCAGAATTCCAGGAATGCTGCACCCAACCATGGCTACCACCATACCTTCAAAGGGCAGGGCCCTCAGCAGCCTGACCTCATCATCAACGGCATGCCGCTGCCTGAGGTGAGATTTGCTCCAGTCTGCTCCATCCTTCAGCCTGCCACGGCTACCAGCAGCATGGGAGGGCGGGGTTGAGGGAGAGCTGCCGCAGGGCGGTTAAGCCTACCTAGTAAAAAGGGCTAAATCTGGTTACTGATAACTAGCTTGGTTTAGAGACAGAGTTTGTTTCCTATGAGACATTTTGGCAGCAGTTTTTATTTGAAAAATTGGTTTCTTCTAACTCTGCCTTTGGTGGTGTTTTTATATTCACAATTATTTGCTGGTGTTGGAAAGCTAAATACAGGCGATGCCATAAAATAAAAAAGTGAGCAAAACAGTCATTGGATGGTTACCAAAATGGATTATTTGTCCACCTCTGTTTCTGCTCTCTGTTTTGTGGTAAGCAACAGAGCTGTAGCCTGAACATCTGCCAAATGCATTGACCTGGCTAATCGGCAGCTCTGCATGTCATTTCAGGTGCAAACAGTAAGAATGATCGTTGCTGAAAAACGATTTGCACCTAAGCTCTTGTTCTCCATGGGTGGTATGGCTGTTTGAGATGCAAGTTGGTAGCACAAACATACACCAAGCTTTCTGCCATCAAATTAACTGTGCTGGAAAGATTTCAGCTGGTGGGTTGAACCTGAGCTCCACCATGCAGTTCTTCAGCCAATACATTTAGTCTATAAACCGCTCTAATTTGTGGGCAGCACCAAATACATATAGATAAATGTCAGATTGCTGTGAAATGATTTATAAAATTAGCCTTACTTTTTTTGTTTTGGAGAGCACAGATGGTGTCTTTCACTGTTGGCAAAATAAGACATGTTAAAAATGCACCGATATAATGATTGTCTGATCCAGCATTCCTCACTGCTTGTCTAAAGATCTGCTAAATCAATAAGACACAGTTAATATAGCTATAATTTATTAGAGCTGTTGCCAGATGTTCAAGTCAGCATAGGGTCAGGTGGAACACAGGACTTAAAGCTGTACGCTGGCTGGACAAAAGAATTATGGAGTGTAACAGTGATTATAGTAGCTGGGCCCGGTAGTGTAATCCTTTAATAAAACTACCTAAGCAGCAGGATTAAAGAACATGTATTTGTCTCGGCTGATGAAAAGAGAAAGATTTAAGGGGGGTGGGGGAAGTGTGATAGTACGATGAACTTGAACACAAAGCTCTGTTGTCTGACTGTGGCATTAGAGTGAGAAAGCAAGGAAGAGAGAGATAAAGTATATATATATATATATCCCAGTGCCTTAAGGGTCTGGCATGTTTTCTGATTTCCTCATGGCCAGTGATTGGCTGGATAAAGATGCCGGTGCATTAGTATGCCGGTTTCATCGCGTATGCTTTATCAACTACCACATTGACAAACATCTTTTTGACCACAGTTCTGCATATCCATTTTCCACAAGCCGATAAAAGCTTGCCCATGTCCCTTCCCCTTACAGAACACAGCGGCTCCTTTTCAACACATTGTACACGAAAAATGTTGTCAGTGTAATTACGTGTGCATTTGTGTGGGGCACAATCAAATAGCGCAGCTGTGAAATGACCGATAATAGCTCTGTCACGCCTTGTGAGCCTGGGCTTGGATGCATTTGACTCTACAAGTCAGGGTTTCCCAGAGGTCTGGTGAGGACATAGTAGCTGGTACAGTCATGATTAACAGTGCATCTCCATCCCCAGAAATATTAAGGCCTAAGGGCTGTATCACAGCCTTCCATGCTTCAAATGACATTTTGAGTTGTGGTTTGTTTGTTTGTTTGTTTGTATTACAGTCCCAGTAGGAGCTTATACTCTGAAAATGTATGTTAGAAAGAGTGCCAGTATTTCTGCAAGGGAAGAAATATTGCATAACTTTAATTAAAATTACACACTGCTGGCTTATTGATAATAAAAATAAGTTGCTAATCTAAGTAGATGCAAAGTGTTTTGTGATACTGATAGCTGTACGTGTTTCCTAAAGACACAAACAGCAACACAAAATTGAAGGATGTGCTCTTGCCAGAACGTTACTAGTAAAATAGAGATTGAAACGTAACAGATTTAATGCAGAATACATTCTACATGTACTTATTTAGCAGACAGTTTTATGAGGAACACAACATAAGTGAGTCTGAATGGTAGAACAGAGATGAAAGTAAGACAGAGACAAGAATGCTATTTAGTTTGGTTATTAACAACTGATACATATGCCTCAGCAATGACAGTATACTGAGCAATGATAAAAATAATAGTCTGAACCTTTAAAAAAATCTATATTTGTGTACAGTCGTACATCTGCAGTATAACTTCAAACATGTCAAGTCATTCATAACATATTACTGTTTTTAACTCAAGTGTTATGTAAATCAACTTATCACTTAAATTGTTATGATTCTTTTGGCTTGCATTCATTGTTAAAAACAGACATGGTTATGTATTATACATTTAAAAAAGTCATGGACGAATTTCAAATGAAACTAACCATATATTAAGATACTCTCATACCATACTTAATAAATACTTACTATGATAAGCAATGTATCATACTGCCCACCCCTAATGATAACATTAGCATTTACAAAGATGCAACTTACCCAAATGGCTGCAGGTGAGCTCTGTTTATAAAACCTCCTAACTCTCTAGAGATGGTTCTGTGCTCCCAGTCTCGGAGGAGTTGTCCACATTGTTTTTAGAAACCTTTGTCTCTCAGAAGCATTGTGTTAACTCCCAAAATAACAATCAGTAGAGATACAGCTCTCTAGCCGATAATGTAAGATCAGTAGAAGTTTAGGGTTAGGCACGCAACAGTCTACTTTAAACTGGTAATGTGCGAAAGGCTTCACTTCAACTCAAAAAAATATTGATTTACATTGCATTTGTGCTTGGTGAAAGTGTACGCAGGTTCTTTAGACTAGATTATTGGACTAAACCCTAAGACTCGCAAGATTTTTTCCTCTTTTCCTCTGCTTTTTATTTAGTTTTACTTATGGCATATTCGGACGCCGGGCCTGTATTTTTGCCGGATGATAATTTAAGTACTGCTTGTCCAGATGCTAGCATTCTGTTAGCAAAGAAATTAGCTCATAAATCGTACTGCTAGCATATGTTACACTGATACATTTTAATATTTGAGATTAGGCACTCAATAAGGGCCTGTATAGTGAGCAACCCCATTTACCATTGCAATATAGACCCAAAAAACAACTAAAAGTATATACCATAATGATATACATATCTTTAAGTTATTGTTTTTATTTTGCAATAAAACAAGTGTGTTACTGTAAATTTGTGTTGATGTTATGTTAGCTCAATTCTCCAGGGTATAAAACCAATCAGCAGCAGTCACAGCTTCTCAGTCTTGGCAGATCAGGGTCTTCTGCACAAGACAGATTTATGTAAGACAGCAGATGTCATGCAATTTAAACATTATGCACATTTGCTTTACCTCCCTCCACTTAGTCCTATGTCTCAAACTCTGTCTCTATCTCTCCTTTTTGCTTAACCCTTATTCATGTAGTTTGAAAAACAAATGTTTTTCAAAAAAAAAACAGCTGTCAGAAAAAAACATACATAAAAGAGATACATTATCTGGTGTTTGCCTGTGTAAAATAGATCTGCAGTCCTTAAACTTAATGTAGTGAATTTTATTTTCTTCCGCTTTTTGATGATCATTATCTGTCAGGTCAGGGTATGAGGACTAGACTGAAGTGTTTTGTGTTTCTCTGACTTTCATCAGACTAAGCCAATGAATCATTGTAAATCCCAAACACGATAAGGTAAAGGCCACAGCATGCTTCCTCCCTGAAGGGCTTTTAGAACAAGCTCCAGTGAACTACACTACTCTGATGTAGAACTTTGATGTAGACAGTGGGAAATTAATAAAAGAAAGAAAGAAGCGACAGATAGACTGACAGACACAGATCACTAACATTGCTAACTTATTCATTAACTCAAGCATGCCTGTTCTTTTCTTATGTTATGTGCCAAAGAGCAAAACAGACAGTACGAGAGATAGAACAGGAAGAAAAGGGATATGAAGTAGAGAAAGAGAGAGAGACATCTTATCTCAAGTACCTCGCTGTGCGTTCTGATTGGATTCTGGCAGATGAAGATGGGAATTTTTTAAAGGTTATATTTGTAAATCACAGATTTGCCGGCACCCTGCCTTCAAGAGTCGCCTACTACCACAAACATTTCAGGAACTACTAAAAGAATCCAAAATTCTAAAATCCAAATCCTTGTCCCCAAAGCACCCTGAAAGATGAGAGGATGGATGTTCAATTATTAAATTCAAAATATATATATATATATATATATATATATATATATATATAAGTTGCTCCTTTTCAACAAAACTCACAGATTACATATTTAAGTCAAATCTCTGTGTACATGACTCTCTCTGTTAACATTATGGCCTTTAGGTTATATATTAAAAGCAACATCAAATTTACATTTGGATTTTTGTTTCATGTTGTGTCTTCTTTCAAATCTTTTCATTAAAAAAAATTAGATGGCGAAGAACAACATTTTTTCACACTTCTGCAAAGCAACACTTAATGTGTGATATCACTTAGATCATGGCGGCAAGATGGAACCTGTGAAAAGGACTTCTGATGGAGAAGTAGCTAGCCAGATACAGATGCAGCTGAGACCCACAAGAGAGGAAAAAACTTTATAAATAATTTTCTCTCTCTCTTAGCCTCATCTCTCATTAACACAGATTTAGCTGCCAGCGCTGAAAATGCCTGTGGTTAAATTAATAGGATGGAAAGGTCGGCCTACATTCTTTAACACAAGGCATACAGGCCACAGGTAATGACAAACTTTTTTACATGGTTTAGCACAATCCTTGTAGAAGGCACACAATTGTTTGCTTATTTTAACTAACAAAGAATGTACAATTTTCACAATTGCATGTGTAGTGCATATACTTGAACTAATCGAGAACTTAGTAAATACAGGAAAATCCTTGTGGGTGCAATTCAGACTGGTGGGCTGTGTGTGTGTGTGTGAGTGTACCAAATCTGGTTTAGTAGAACAGATGTCTTTCCAAATATTTTTATACCTACTTGCCAATTACACTACCAGGGGATCTACACACACACAGACCTTTTAGAGGAAATTGATTATATATTTATTACTTCTTTTCCTCCATGTTCAATAAATTGCACAAAGCGCATTAAAATACTACAGTAAACACAGCTTTTTTATTTAAAAAGGTCAGGCTATAAATGTAAATAAAAACAAAGGCAACATATTTATTTGTTATTCTCCATCACCTGATAACCAGTCACTCAGGATGTTCCTTGGCCCCCACTTTTAAAGAATACAAAAGCATTCAGGATATAGGAAATTCCTGTGGCATTATAACAGGAAAAGAATAGCTATTGTAAATATTGTTTTTTTTCAGGCTAAAACCACAGGCAAACAGAGTGACCTTTTTAAAAAGTGACCAGACTTAGTTTATTTTCTCTTTTTCTAAGTGTCAGGGACAGCATGCATTATAATTAATTGGATACAGACAAGATATAAAGTTTGCCATAAAAAAATTAAAGCCCTTTTATGTCCAGTGTTATAAAACCAATGGCTTTGTATTGTTTGTTAGAATGTATGACTTGTTGTTGTTTCTGTTGTTTTTTTGCTTCTGTGGCTTTTTGTGGCACCTTTATTTTTCTACAGATTAATGTCTCAGGACACAATTGTTTATGTATTGATCTGGGCTTGCCTCACTTTCTGTGTTTAATACAAACTTTTGATGTATTGAGTCAATTACATATCAAGAACTTGCCCGTATTACTTGCCTTTACTCTTTCGAGTATTTATGTAAGGGGAAAAAACCTTTCTTGAGAGAATGTGAACAAAAATTGGATCATATATCTGCAGAGATTAATTTCTGCATGCACTGGTTTTACTAGAGTAAGAGTAACCAGCCCCTTTGTGGGTCCATTGGCAACTGTGTTATTTGTCTAGGTAGGCAGGCTGTGCTGAGTGTGTGGTGAGGTGGCTTAATGAACAGTAAGACTGTTGGCAGGCAGGCTGACTGTATAGCAGTAACGCTGAGAAAACAGCAGGCCAACATAATTGTGCATTGTTCAGCCATAGAACAGGAGGCAGAGCATGTAATGAGCTGTAGAACCCGATTGCGTCTTTCCTAATAGGCTTTGACCAGGTTCATCCATCCAGGGTCTTAAGCCACTCCAGTCATCTTAGTCATCCATTCCCCTTCACCTTTGTTTCTAAGCCCCTCATATCCTGTTTTCCTCCCAACCCACTTCTAAAGCCTGTAGTTTTCATGCTTTAAACATGCAAATAAGAAGCTCCAAAACAAATTTAAAGTTAAGTGAGAAAATCTGTTGATGTTATTTGCATTTTGTGCTTTGAGAATTTTCCTTCTGGATGTTTTCTTCCTAGGGGTGGCAGTGGTTTGATCCTGTTTTGCATTTTGATTGCACAAGCCTACAGAATAAATAGGATTTGGGTAGGCCGACTTTAACGATTTGTTGTTTTGTGAGGTTTTCTTCTGTTACCTGAAAACCTACGACATACACAGACAAAACAGCTTGAAAACCCAACAGACCACAAATGAATAATAGCTAGCGCAAAGCCCCGGTGAGCTATAAAGTGAATTTTTGCAGCGGAAAACATAAAAATTATTTTAAGCTACCCCTTTTTGGAGACCGCTCCGTGAGACACAATAGAGCTTTGCTTTGACTCTCTCATCACGTCCAGCGTTTGATGTCCTGCAGCCAGAGAGTCAAAGTTAATGAATGAGATGGGTGTGTTCTGATTTGCTGCTCTGTTTCTGGGCGCTGCGCTCTCGGCAGGGGTTGCGGCCTCCATAACCACATTCTGACAAGACAGCTGCTCTGAAAGAGAGACGAGGAATGTGCAAAACAGAGAGGCTGGAATTGCAGAGGATTGGGACATCTTGCTCCTGATTTGTAATGATAAGGATTTAATTGGTCCCGCACGGGTGTGGGTCAATTTCAAAGACGTTCTGTGGTGTGTTTGCCGCCCTTTTGTGACATTGTTAGCCTAAAGCGAGCTGTTATAGTGACAAACCCTTGCAAACTCTAAGCTTTCACTAAAGACACACCCAGAATGCTGGAGGGGTTGGTGGGGTGAGGGGTGTTATTCCCCAGTGGTCTCTTGTTTATTATGTCTTAGGTGTTTCATATAACAAATGGGGAGCGACAGTTTTCTCTCAGGGGTTCTTAGTTTCTCCCTACAGAGCAGGATTAATTGTTATTGTGGTCTATTTTTATGTTGTGTCCTGAAATACAAAGGTGCTGGTAGGTTGACAGTGTAGCTTCGGGCTCTCGCTGACAGTGTTGCTTTATGGTATTTTCATATTTTATGGCCCCTGCTGATTTAGTTACTTCAAACCATTGCTCGCCATTAGAACACAGGTGCCCTTTCTGCCATCAATAGCCCCATGGTCCTGTACGTGCTTGTAGATGGACTACTGCACAGCTGACAGATTAGAGGACATCAGAGTGACTCTTGGACTGACTCTTCATTTATTTGTGTCTTTATAATGATTACTCCACAGGCTTAAGACCAGATTTGGGCTTGTTGTGCCCAAGAAAACAGGCAGGCTTTGCCATTCGCTGTAGCCCAGAGACATGTCTGGGGTTTAGTTGCTAGAAGACCTGGGCTGCTGAGGGGAGAACGCAAGACCATGGGCAAATGTTACCTGGGAGCCTTAGGTCTGTCTTATTGAGCTGGATAGACAGACTGTTTCTAATTATAACACTCCAGTCAATCCTGTGTTAGGCTCCAGCTTGCATGAGCAACTGCAGACAGCTGACTTTTGGTTTAATTTTGAAGACTAGCAATAATCCAGACTTAATTCCTTAAAGCTGCAGGTTCCCCTTGGTTGGATTAAGGGGCAGTCTTAAAAGGATAAGAGCTGCTTATCAGTGCTTCCCTCAACACATGCTAGTGACTTCCAAAAATGTGTGTAATTATATATGTATACACACACATATAGTTTAAAACTATGAAGGCCATATATGAACGTGAATAGACCTATAATAATCTCAACTCTTTGGAAATCTTATTAACCAACATATGAATTTCTAAACAGCAAGGCAATTGAATGAAATATGCTGCAGTTTGCAGCATGCAGGTTTTGTAAAATTATCCTTTTCATAACCAGAGCTTTCACATAGACGCAGACACTATTTGTTAGCTCAGTCTGTGGAAATACACCTATAGATATTTGTTATTTTATTCTAGGAAGTGGATTGACATGAATATGATCATTTGCATTTAGAAAATGTAAAACCTTTCAGTTGTTATTTTGAATGCATTATTCGCAAAGGTGGCTGGAAGTTTTATTTACTCACTTTGTGTAACGCCGCAAAACAAACATTTGTAAAGTGGCTAACTGGAAGTTGAAGAACAAAGGCTGCTGTTGTCATTATTTGAAAGATTCATTTTTTGAAGCAAGGCACACAAAAAGTACAGACGACACTGTCTCGCAAATTGGGCCTGTTCGTTTAGGGCGTTGTTAATAAAACGTTACTTTATTCTGTTTTGTTTTCGACTGTCTTACTGTCAGGGCTGCTAGGGGAACAAGCACCAATCTGGCATGCATGTTGTTTAAAACCGCACAAAAGTAAGAGAGCTGTTGTGTGTCTCACAGGGGTGAAAGAAAGAGGTCTCCACTGGGGCAGAAGGAAGAGAGTTGAGGCAGAGACAAAGAGATCACAACCTTTTTTTTTTGGTGGAGAGTACAAGTATCCAGTGGGAGGCAGTCACTTAGGGAGCAATGCAAAAATAGAGGTGCGTGTGTGTAGACTTGTTTACAAGGTGACAGCTTTTAACCTCCTATTAACAGCATGCTTCTGAGAGCATCTGTTCTCCACTGGTAGAAAAAATGTCACTCAATGGCCTCACTTTTGTCCTCTGAATTCCCAGTAAAGTCAAGGTATTATCTGAGTATTACAGGATTTTCCAAAAATCTGCAAAATAACCATAATCATTACTTATGATTGTGTACATTAAGTGTACCGACACATTGTCCTCTGCCGTTTCTGGGAGGCAGTGTTCTGCCCATGGGGGGGAGCCTTTACAATGTGTGTAGGTTTCATGAGACACCAAACAATAGTCCATATGAAACAAAATCGTTTGTTACAAGGTCTGTATCATGTTAGAACAAATCTAGAGATAAATGTTCCCTCTCTTTATAGTCCGAACAGCCTTTTTGTATTGTTTAGGCTGACCTGAGCTCTAGTCTCACTAATGATCTCTATTAGAGAGGGCCCTGTTAATCAGGACAGTAATTATGTGGAATTTATCTGAGGGCCTATTTGCCAGTCTTGGCAGGTTTGTTAAACCTGTCTCAGTATGGGCACTATAAAGGTACATGGTTGATTTTGATAATGATGAGAATAATAGAGATAATAACACGGATTATATTAAATGAAAGTCTGCTTCATTTACCAAATTAGTTCAACTGGAAATGTATCTGCTGGCATAGTTAGACAAAAAAATAAAACAAGACAAACAATTATGTTAAGTTATGATGGTGTGTTTTCGGTCAGTAAAAACTGTCAGTAATTTCCTGGGTAGAGGCTACTAAAATTTTCATTAGATTCTCCCTGTGCTATTTAATCCTATTTTAAAGCATCATTTAAAAAAAAAAAAAAAAACTTAAATTGCTTATTAACCTACAGCTTGGGACCCCAGGTGACAGATTTCCTCTGTTTCTGCTAATCAGGGGAAGTGCTATTTTTCAAAGCTTGAGCAGAACAAGATTGGAGCTGTTGGAGAACTCTTAGCTTGGCATTATTCTCATGTAATGAATGTAAGAAAGCCCAATTATTCCACTTGCCATCAAAACAGAGGAAGATTAACTCCTCCACTTTGACCAGTACTAGCTTTTTCTAGATGTTCACACTCTTGATCTGTCTTTGCTGCACTGATGGAATTCTTTTTTTAAAGTGATTCTTTTTTGTCTGTGGCTTTGATATACCTGTCTTTACATAAAAATGTCTGTTTTAGTACATGGTAGCTTCATAAACAAGCCTGTCACCTGGTTGAAATATGAAAGAAGATCAAACTGCTTTAGCCCGTGGCTTCTCAGACAAAATGGCTAGATCTCATGTTGCTCCACAGAATGGCATTAAACTGCTAAATTAGCCAAAAACATAGCCAAACTCTGCATATGGAAGTTAAGCTTAGCTTGAATACCTGTTAAGTATTGGTTATTGAAGTTTAAATTGTCCAGCTGCAGAGGGATTTCCACTATGCTTTTGAAAAACATCTTGAAGATTAAATGGAAAGGCCACAGTTGGAGCCCTTTGAATAAATAAAAAGAGTCTATCTCTGCAGGATATCAGGTTTTTTATCAGGCTGTGAGGAATGAAATTGGCTGCTAATCAGGAGGTGCAGAATAAAGAGAGATGAATAAAATTATTCGCCACTATGCTGAGACAAAGAACAACTCTATTAATCTGCATTTGTACAGACACACAGTCAGCCTTAAGAAATGTCAGGCTTCGATAACCACTGTGTACAAGCAAAAGACATAGCCGTACACCCACTCACACATGCACACAAACACACACAGACGGCTTTGATAAGATACAATTATGTTGCGTTGTTTACAATTACAGAACAAAAGGACTTCAGCTCTTTATTTCAATGAGATGATGGTAAAAAGAGCATTACACATGGTGTTTATTACAGAAAAAACCCTTAATCATGTGAAGGTAGAGCATGAACGTGATATCAAATATGAATGTGATCTTTATCTGTGTGGCTGCAGATGTGCGATGCACCGAGATCACTGTCTGTGCGGTCAGGGCAACGGACGCTTGTTGATGTTTTTCTGTGAGCCCTCCCCCAAAAAACCTGTGTGCCCTTAAAGACGGTCTAATACAAATTAAATTAAAGACAGTCAGCACAGATAATCCTGGTGTGTTTCAGCTTCCGCAGCAGCACGGGGTCAAGCCCACAGCATCTGGCCCTCCTCACCGCAACAAGCCCACAAGCTGCTCTGATCTCTTTGGAAGCCGGAGAAGAGCAGCACCCCTACTGGCCCACTTACAACTGTATGTGTGTGTGTATGCATGTGCTTTTGCCCAGGATGTGGGAATGTAAAACAAGGGTGTGGGTCTGTCAGCATGTAAGGTGTGTTTCTGCTTATGTGGAGATATTTGTTTGTACTGTGTTAAAGAAGTGTAAAGAAAGGTGTTAAGTAAGTGTTGATGGGCAAAAGGTGAATTGCTTATTGAAAATGGGAAAAATCATGCTTAAATTAGGTACATATCTGTCAGCGGTTCCCTGTGTAATGCACAGGGAGTGGCTCTGTCATGCAGTGATGGAAGACTGTCTGTGCTCTGATTAACATCTGCTCATCGGTCTACAGATGAGCCAGTGACGTGTGATGAAGTAACGCGCCCCACTCCATCCTGATGCTGCTGACAGCTGCTGAAAAAGACCATTTCAAATATTAGGAGCAGATGTGTCTAAACCTGAGCATTAACTACTCTTACTCACTGCATCATGAATTGTGCTGATTGGGTCAACCTCGTTATGATTACTGCAGAGATTTTATCCACCAGTCTGTCTGTTAGGGCATTGTGGGAGTTCCTAGGCAGTACCCTCTCAGATATCCAGCAGTTTAGCTCATCTGTAAAACAGTGTGGAGGAGCTTAGAGGAAATGAATTTCTGATTTTTTATGTGAGTGGTTGCTGAGTCAAAAGAACCAGCCCCTAAGTCTGTGTAATATTCTAGTCCATAGATATGGTTCTGTTGTAATATGAGACTATTGTTTTCTTTGCCTGTTAAATCATCCGACAAACAAACATCGTAAATCTGATCATTTAGACATAGCACATCTCTTCTCAATAAGCCACATTATTTGAGGCGACTACATTGTACTCAGACAAACAAACACTGTTTGTTTGGATAAATGGGAGAGGTTGGAGGGATTAGAGAAAGATGATGAAGTTCCACCTGTACCCTAAGCACTGCTTCCTGTTTGCCGAAGCCACACTTTTGCTGTATCTTCATGCACAATGTCTCATATGTTAGGGATGTCAATAAAGAGACAGACTCAATCCATCTCAAAGATGAGTAAAGAGAGAGAGAGAGAAAGTGCACTTGAGACAGAGAGAGACAGGAAGTATATCCAGAGAGACTCAGAGTCTGTAATGAGTTGCTGCAAAATTTCATCCGAAAGTACCTGGATAGGCGCCTTTGTGTCTTGTCACTGTGAAGAGAGATGCTCTGCTTTCAACAGAGAGGTGAATGTGTTGAAACCCAAAATGGATCTGTTAGACATCCCAGCTGTGCTGACAGATATTTGGTGAGAATGTACCTCAAGATACTGTGTCATTATTTCAGATCAAAGTGTCAAGCGAATATATGATGAGTCGGGGCTCCCTGCTGGAGCCCGGCGCTGGATATTACACTGCTTATTTCACATCGCCCATCCGCTTCGCCCGCCGAATGCGCCTCTCGGTATGTTAGTGAGTGTGTGGGAGAGAAAAAGAGGACTGTGGTGAAAAATTGCTCAATGGTACTCATTCTGAGCCGTGAAGCTAACAGGCATTTAGTATTTAAATTTATACTACATTTTTTAGTATAAATTAAAAAGTATTTAAAAAGTATTTACTCTTTTCAACATGCTGTCTGTATGTTCAGCAGAGCTGTGTGTTCTAAACACTGAAAATAAAAAAAAAGTATGTTAAAGTACGCTGAAATAAAGTACGTTTTACATTTACTGAAGAAAATGTCACCTGTGCTTACCAATGCAAAAGCCTTTATCATGCTAGGGTGTTTTAGGTGGTTACCAGGGCATTGGTATGCAGTTGCTATGGGTGTTTGAATGTATGTAAGTGCATTCTACCGTTTAAAGGGCCCAAGTCTCTATAAAAATATGGTCCCTAGCTATAGCCCAGGTCCCTTCTTTAATATAAAGTCTATGTTTTGTTTTCCCTCCCATTTCATCATCCACCAGATCACAAACAGCACACCTCTCCTTAACAAACATGATTTAAGGTGTCACTCATGGCTATAGCACAAACTGTGGGGGGCGAGTTATGTGCTCAAGTTTAATATTTAGGATTATGGGATTTGTTTAAATCAATAACCTCATGTATGAGCAATACACATGCTTGACCTAGCAGACACTATTAAATATGCTCAGCATGTTACACATACTACTGTTTAAAGACCTAGTTTAAAAAGGGAAAATATTTTAATTACTTACAAATTCAATTATAATAGCCTATTTTCTGCTACTATGTAGCCTGAGTGTTAAGAACAACAACTGAAAGTTGTTGAGAAACATTCAAAAATGTTTCTCTAATTCATTGAGAAAACAGAAGCTGTAACGAACAGTTACAATTGTTTTGTGCCATACTGGCAGATGGATTAGTATGGTGCTGTATATGATGGAGCTGCGTTTCAGGTGATTCGATCTTTCTGTCCCTGGTGACACCAGGTGTATGTGGGGAGCCTTTTGAATGAGTTGAGGCACTGAAATTAGATTAACATCCCATGAGATTGACATAAAGAAGTTGCTGCCATTTAAAGTTTCATTACATTCTAAGGCTGATTAAGTTCTTTAAAAAATTCTTTAAAAAAAAGCAATGTGATAAGCACGTTCTTGCTAAAAGCAAGTTCACCCACCCAACCACACCACAGTCACTCACAAACACACACACCTTCTAGTCGATTATGTTTCTGACCAGTCTGCTTCCTTATAGACTGTGAATCTATAAAACTCACACATTTACTTGCACAATGTGGCCTGGCAGGGATATTGTAATGTCGAAACAGCTATTTATAGTGGACAAAGAATCTGATCAATTCCCAAACACCACAAAGGCCAAGTCTTGTAAAAAACAGAAATATCAAAGTGGACAACTATACACACACACACACACAGAGCCATACATACAGTAGATCAGAGACGAGTTTTACAGTAATAATACTGCCATATGTTAGTAAACAATGCCTGTTCGACCCTCTTTGCTGGATGCAGATACGCATGATAAGATGGTTCATTTAAATCTTTTCATCATGCTGAAAAGCAGGCAGCTTTGACATATGATGACCTTATGAATTATTAAAACGGTTGCTATTAATGTATGCATAATTAATTACGTATAAACTGGCTGCAAGCGAGTGGCATGTATAGCCCCTAGCATATGTAGGCCGAGTCTCACACAGGATCAGACAGAAGGGCATTTTCTTGCTGTTTCTCTCCCTCTAACTCACTCTCTCCTCGCCTTTCTCTCTGTGTGTTTATGATGCAGCTGTTGATTGGGGAAATACCCCTGGCTGCTTTTCCTAGTTGTTTATTAGTGATATGTGATTGTTTTACTTAAAGGAAATATAGCTACTACAGTCCGCAGGGAAAGAAACCATGAACGAATGAGGCGGGGAAGCGTATTTGTGTTTACTCATTTGTAACACACTGTTTTGTCCCCATGGAGATTTGCTTCAGTTAGCAGAATAATGTGAAGCCGGCTGGCCACATGGTGCAGACTTTTATTTATTGTAACCACAGTTGTTCTTTTTTTCAGTGAATTGATTCATTTGACATATATATGGGTGGCAAAAAAGATTAAAAAGACAAAATAAGTTATGAAAAATACAAAGATAGTGCAAAACTATTGTGCAAAAATAATGTTAATTTGTGACATTTAATATTTTTTATAGTGTGACCAGTCTAAAGCTTTATAATCTATCATTAAAACATTTACCCTCGACAATGACCTCCTTTCATAATACAGTAAGATGGATTTGCAATGGGGCAAATTGAGTTGAGTGTGAATTGACGGGTGATGAAGTGGAATGATTTGGAGGAAATGGCAGCATATTTGTCACATGGGCTCCTGTTGCGATTGAAACTTTATAATTTGTGTTTGTAGGTACACTGTTGTCGGCCACAATTAAACGTCAACAAGTCCTCAAATTTATCACGGCTGCTGCCAAAGTGGCAGAAATAGAAAACGTAATTTCATCCTGATGCCAAGACAAGCCTGAGGCACTCCCTCACCTCCTTTATGCTGTACAGCCTCCCCTAGGGCTCACACGGTCTGGAAGAGAAGGGGAAATCTATAATCTAGCAGATGGTAGAGGATCCAAAGGAAATTCTATAATCAGGGGTTGGCAACCTAACAGAGATGAGGAGCATTTCCATCCGTTGTGCTGTTTGTCTTAGCAGGTGAAGGAGGAATAAATCCACTTCTACCAGGTGCTTCTGTCCACAGCAGAGAGGAAGCCATGGTGGTCTCTTCTTGTTGTCATGGGTGCCACACAGAGCACTGCTTCAGTGAGACGAGGTGAGACTAGGTGATGAGAGATGCCGCAGACTCACTGAAGAGATGGTAGGGTGAAAAAAGAAGGCTTGATGCAGTTTTGAGAAAGTGGGAGGCCACAAAAGAATGAACACAAGAATTAAAAAAGGGCGGCATGTTGGAGAAGGAAGAAAGAGTATGTTTGAGGAATGAAATGACACAGTGGTGTCTGGGAAGAGCAACTTCATGTTGAAATTAGCTTGTGTAGGAGTGTTATGAGTTAGTGCTAGTGAAGCTCACCAGCTCCATTCACACAGACAGCACTCACACACACACACACATGCAAGAAAATAGCTACGCACTATCCGCCTTTACCTTGTGATAACTCCTCTGTGAATATAGGTAAATAAACAATGAGACTCATTATAAGTAATCGTTTCCTATCAGCACTCTTGAGACTGTGTAAATAAACCGCATGAATAATAATCTTCCAAAAAACAGTTGCTTCAATTTGAGAGCATCAAGTTGCTATTAAACTGAGCAAATGGAACAAATGGAACTTTTGTTTTGGTTATTGAAATATTTAAAGGGATAGTGCACCCAGAAATGAAATCATTTAATCACACCATGTTATTACAAATCATGTTATGTGTAAAAACCAATGTTAGTTTTGTGTAAACTTTCTCTTGTTGCCTTTTCAAAAGCATTGTTTTATGTCATTAGTCACTGCATTTGTATTCAACATAAGTACAATGAAAAAATGCGCTCATTCTCTGACTGACAGATCAGGAGCATTTTGGTGAACTTTAGTGGAACTAGAAGGAAGAAAGGTACTTGCTTTTTCATCTATGGTGGTCAAAACAAAGGTAGAGCCTGATCATTATTAATTGCTGTTACAGCGTGCATAAAAGAGATTGATTAGAGCCAAATTTGATGCACTCCTCCATGTGTAAATACATGTGTAATTGCACGGGATGATGTATCAGTCTCAGAAGAGTTAATGCATAAATTGCATCAATAGTGTGAGAAGTCAGTTTTTTTTTATCTTTGCCACTCAAAGAACTCTTGCTTGGTGCATCTGCCCCCTTACAATAAACATTCTCACATCCAGACTACGGAACTGATTTTCACGCTGGGAAGAAGGCAAATCAAATCTCACAGCAGCAACTAAGCGAGGAGATTGCTTTTCCTCTCTGCTGGATGAAGTTGGAGGAGTTTGGTGGGGAGGGTTGTAGGGGTTAGGGGCAGCAGGCTGCAGAGAAAAGGAGAGAAATGAGGTTAGAGAGCTTGGCTAGGGTGCTTTGCTAGGGCGTTGCCTTGCTGGAGGTCTCACTTACCACCCTCTTTTCATTATTTGCCTCTTCAGCCTTTCTGCCTTCACTCACATAGGTCTTATGAGGTGATTTAGCCTGCTGGACCCTTGAGTATGTGGGAAGAAACGCAACAATAATTACATGGATAGGGTGACTCCAGCCGCCAAACTGGGGCCACTCGGATCACAACAACACAATGTAGAACCTGATTAAGCAGCCATTTGTGGCAGCCGCACTGTAGTTTAAGCACCCCTCATCTCCAAGCCTGAAACCTGACCTCTGGGAAAGAAATATTGATAGCCCTTGCGATTTGATGGCGGTTAGTGGTGTAGGCATATACAGTACATTACTTTACAGGAATATTGCCACTAATGCATAAAAGCTTTCTGGCATAAAGACCTTTAAGGGCCAAGGGCACATCCTAAACACCCTCTGCCCCTCAACTTGAATTAATGACAGTACAAAAAGAGCATTACACAATAGAAGCGACACATTTTGTCGAAGCTCACTAATTATGCCAATCCATTAGTGAATCATCACTACACATCAATTGATGCTTTTGTTGTTGAATAATGGCACTTATCTATCACATTCTTTAAAGAATGCGTTGATATGCGCCTGAATACGGAACAGTGCTGTATTTCATAATCTCCAGCAGCGAACGTCTCTGTGGAACAGCCGCCACATTTGCATAACTGAAGCTATTACTCCAATTAGCCCACTCTGATATACGCAGAGAGATCAAAATGTCAACAGAAGGAGAACGGCTGAGATGACGGAGCCTGCATCATCGATAGCAACTCTTCTCGTAAAAGGGTCAGCAATCTATGACTCGTAACGGAATTTCAACAGGGCCCTCATTTGTTTTAAGAGTCATATCTGAATAGAGGGAAAGCAGAGCTGTGTATGTGCAGCTACATGAGAAGTGCCGCCCAGAGTCTCATTCTCCCAGCAGAGCGCGGGCTAATGCAAAGCCCACCATTCAAAACCAATTATGGGCCAGCCACACAGAGCACATCATTTGGAAATTTGTATACTGTCTTTTTTAATGAAGTTTGCCCCTTGTTACTCGACGCATAGCTGTTCATTAGTCTTTTCGAGGATGACCATGAAAATGGAAATACTCTATAATGAGATCTCCCAGGGACCAAAGTAGAACATAGGTGGAATAAAAAACAAGGTTCTTTGCATGCACACTATATATATATATATATATAATATATATATATATGTAAAATATATGTAAAATGTGTGTATACACACACACACAGGTTTTCCTGTTTCTATAAAGGTACTGTACACACTGTACAAACTGTATATTCTAAAATGTCCACACAAGGTCAAAATTACTATACTTGTGGGGACTTTGGTTCTCCTGAGTACCAAAACACACACACCTACATATACCTGCCCAGTTTGAGTACTGAAATAATTGTCTATGCCTATTTACTTTGATATTAATGGCATCAAGCTGGACGAGAACAAAGAGGCAAATAACTAACTTGTGAGCTGCAACAAGAACAAACAGGCTACGTTTCTAATTGAGGTCTGCTGATATAATGTTAATTAAAATGATGTTTTACAAATGATCTCCTTGATTACATGACTTAAGGTTTAATTAGAGCCACACCAAACACTCACACAAGCAAGAACATACGCGCCTCTCTACACGTACAAAAGAGAAGGTTAACCTTCACTGGGTCCAGATTTCACCGGCTTAAAAATCTCAGTTAGACGCCTGGTCAGCTGTCACTTGTAATTAAAATATTATCATGCGTGGAGGTACTTAGTGTGTGGAGGGGAGACGGTACATAGCAACTCAATGTCAGAAGACGTTGTCCTGACAGCCCTTAGGTAGACATTGATGAGCGTTACTTGTGTATGCAATCAATGTATAGGGAAGTCTGTGGATAAAGGAAAATAGAGCTAACATGTCTCTCCTCTGTTCTTATATTTTTTGGCATATATAAACATCATGCCCTGGTCAAGTCTTAGTTGATAAACACAGATGAGAAGAATGTGCATGTGCTTGGCATCAAAGATGTTTATGCATAGTTATTCTGTCTGTGCTTTTGATAGCCTGTAACCGTCTCTGAGAAGCTTGTATGGATGTCCCTGGCTGGCGGCATAATCATTGGTCGTGTTCCACTGTCTGCATTAACCTCCTTATCATCTGGGAGACTGTTGTTGATGAAGGGATGATGGCTAGACAAACCCCTGGAAGGAAGCCATTGACTTTTTACTATCTTGGTTTCTAATCAGAGACGTTGAAGCCAAGAAAGCAGGCATGATTCTCTCCATGGATAACACCTGCATCTTATCACCATATTAAGTGGTTAATTATATTAAAGGATAATGCCTGCCACCTTTACCAAAATGGACAATTAACCCTGTCACAGCCTCCACCTCCGCACTCAGTGACCAGACTCTCAGCCATGAGTTTTTATTTTATGTTAGTTCATGCTTTCTACATTGTATTGTACTAAATGATAAAAGGAATGTAAGATTTTGCAGCAATTTTAGTATAAGAAAAATGTTGCATCAGGACCTCCGTCGACATTTTTAGTGAGAATCAAATACAAAAATCAAACTTACCAATTTAATGTCATTTTTGATACTGAAATTTAAATCATTAATGCTATTAGCACTGCCAAACAAAAAGTACCTTAAGAACAGCTTAATTTTACATCACCAGCAAAAATGTCATAAATGCATTGTGATTATTTGATAAATCACTTAGTCCTATTGTGTACTACTAGTAATTTTTGATGCCACAAATGTATTTAGACAAAAACAACTGACTTGCAGACGTCTTTGAACTCTATTTGTTAATATAGGTCAAAGTACCATCATAGGAAGATCATTGAGGCCTTTGCATCTACAAATGCCAAGTAAAAAAAAAACCCTGGTGTGCTCTTAGTCCTTCCCTCTGTTTTTTTCTTTCTTTGATAATTCACCTGAACATCCACATAAATGGTGTATGTAGAAGAAAAGAGGAAACTTTCTTCTCTAACACCCATCACCTCATCTATTCCCGTCTGGCTTAATGACATTTAGAGGAGGTCTGACTCAGGATGGGTTGGGGGGGTGGGTAGGCTGGAGTAAGGAGTGAGGACAGGAGCAGACTCACTGCATCAGAACAGGTTTTATGTGCTTAGAGAATGGGGGGCGTTTGCCTTTGAAAGCCCAGGCAGCTAACTAAAGTCTTTGTGTAAAATAACATTTCTATTCAAAGGCAATTACTGGTGACATTATTTTGGTTGCTGCATAATTAAATTCATTTTTGTTCTCTCTCTCTCTCTTCTCTCCCGAATTCTGTCTCTTTCCCCCAGACGGAGAATTATTCCATTGACTCCAGTTATGTAAACAGCAGAGCACACCTTATTAAAAGGTATGTCTTTATTAAGCAGTCAGATTAACTTATCTGACTCATTTTGATAAAACTTTTTAATATAATTGTATTTTTGTCAGGTAGGCTCACTTAAAATGTTTATTAAATTACATTTGTATGACCGTTTTCAACCCTCTGACCTTGAGAATTAAATGGGCGATTTTATGCTGCTGTACCTTTAAGGAAGGTATAGCAGCTAACATCTAATTCTATGTTAATGTCCTCTTAGCCTCAAAGCTGTGAAATGAGCAACAACGATCACACGCAAGCTGTAGGGTTGCTGTTAAGCCTAATATCATTCATATCACTCATTCTTCAATAGCAGCAAATTTGCAATACCTGCATTACATTTACTTGTTTTTCTGGTGTTTAGGAATAACTGGTGTCTATCCAGCCCATTTATCAATACTTCACTGTGACTAGGCAGGTCATGTTTCTGATGACTGAAGTATTACCAACATTTAAATTTAGTCACATGTTAATTTATTAATGTTTAACTCTTCATCTCCTAAGATAAAGGGACGTTTGATGCCTTGTGATATTATCCCTTTACGATTTATCATTGATAAGATTTAATGAAGTGAATAAGTAAATAAGTGTTCATTAAAAACTGCTATAGAAAACATCTCTGTTGGCCATATACCAAATACCGTAAGACATTTAAACCAAGAATGTTTACGTATGGATTATGTTATTAATTCAGTTCATAAGTGACTAAGCACATGCTCATTAAGTATTTCTTTATTCTCCACTACTATGAATAATTCCTTTGAATAATACTATAAATCAAAGCTCTGCAATCATGTATACATATTACATGTTAGAGAATATTCAAGGTGTAGCCTGGAGCAGAGGCTTGGGCAGTTCGGCTACAAGCATTCAGGCGTTAATCAGATAGCAAAATCTACAGAAAAATTTTAATCCCAGAATTCCACAGGATTCTTCCTCAAAACACATAAGAGGGGCTTTGTAAGGCCACAGAGATAAGGAAAGGTAATGCTATTTCTTATTGTGGAAGAAAAGAGCAGGAACAATAGATCCTTTGTACTGGCAGGACTTGGCCAGCATTCCTCAGTCCACCAAAAAGAGGCTATTGACTGACATGGATCATTGGTATGCAGACATCCCTAATAAAGGTCCTCATCCGCCTGGGGGCCGAGCCTTTATGAATGTGCATCAGAACTGTAATGCCTCTCTTACCTGGAGTGTGAGGACATTCCAGCCTACCTCAGTATTGCATTTTTCAAACCAATTACAGCAATTTTATCTTCTCAGAAAAGCCTTTCCTGTGTTTACATAAACAAAGACTATTCAAGTGTCGGCAGTTTGGTTCTGCAACACTACAAAGAAATCCCCTCTGGAGCCTGTGGGTGCACAGACTGGGACAGTTGCAATTAGTCTGATAAAATCAGAGGCTGCACTACCGCCATTACAGTGACATTACTAGAATCCCCTCTGTCTATCTCTTACATCTTAAAAATGACTACAGAGATGCTTTTGTCCATGTATATCAGCATGTACATGCACTCATGCATCTCTGAACCTTTCTGTTGCTTCATAGACAAAAAGTGTTGAGCCAACTGTAATATTAAGGTGCATGCAGCTTTCAGGCCAAGTCTGCTGGCTGTGAAAGCATCTATATATATATATATCACGTGAAAGATAACAAAACATATGGAAATATATTATCTCTCTTCCAAGTAAACAAAATTAAAATATAGATGACTCATCTTGGAAATGTAAATGAGAATGTCTCATTTCCTTAATATTACCTGCAAATGACTAGCAAGTGCTAGTGGCTATTTTAAAAACGATTATGATATGATCCACCCCAATATTTGTCGTTAGCAAATGTCAAAACAGACAAGAAAAATGTGCTTGTCAGAACAACCAACAGCTATATAAGAGCTTTTGCTGTAGAAACTCATGAAACGCTGACTGTTTACTAGAGCTGTAATCCAACACAGAACAGCTCTGCACAGCCACAGAGAGTGCAGGCCAGCGACCCCTGATCCTTTAGCCAGCCATTTCTGAATGTGATAAAAGCACATTCTTTTTATCCTCTGCATCTAGGGGGCTATGCACTAAACATGGGATAAATAGAGGTAGCATGGGGTGAAGAGAGAAAAAGCAAGATGAACCAAAGTTGACAGGTAAATAACACTTTCTTTTTCACTCGTTCCTCCTTCACCTGGCTGTAGCACGTCAACCTTCAAGGACATGGAAGGAAACAGTCTGAAGGACAGTGGGCATGAGGAAAGCGACCAAACCGACAGTGAACATGACGTTCAGAGAGGACACTACGCTGACACAGCTGTCAACGACATGCTGAATATGACCGTACCTCCAAACAACTCACAGTTACCTGACCAAGGTAGGACAAAAATGCAGCTTTGCAGCCACAGCCAGCCTTAAGGCACCATGCTAATGTAGAGATGGCAATTCTTTCCTGGTCCATCTTTTATTCAAGCATCCGGGAACACTATTGACGGACAAGAGTCGTGCCTGCAGTCAACTGCAACGCCTGAGATCTAGACCTAAACGGCGGCAATTAGGCTGACAAAGGTTGAGGTGGAAATCTCCATATCACCCGGTTTCCTTATGCATAATTCACATGGATCATTTAGCAGGAAATTAATGTTGATGTTACTTTTTTTGACTGGCGTTAAAGACATCCGGTTTGTTGGCAGGAGTCACTGGGAGGTCATGTTCACAATCTGCTACTGCCACTCAACGGCACCAAAGTATAGAGCAATGTAGCAGCACTATGGAGAATGAAAGAGAAAAGAAGGGCTTTGATTTTATTACACCGATTGTTTTGTGTTGTCATGCTCATCAGCCTTTGATCTGAGTAATTTAGAACAATGGACCACCTCCAATAACAATGAACAGTCAATTGCAAGAATTCTGGTTATGTTGGCTAGAAATTAGACAGCCAATTTTCTGAATTACGATGAGAGCTTGACATTTGCTGAATAAGAGGAGAGCAGAATAAAGAGCATTTCTGAGTGAGATGAGGTCATTAATATCGGAGTTTAAAGAATGAGTTTAAAGAATGTGTGTCATTGCGTCTCACCTGAAACATTCAAACAAAATCAAGGTGGCTCCATCATTCTGGACTACTGACACATAGTGCCACTTTCAGCTTTTACTAACATCACCAGATTGTCTTGCTTTAGGATGAATAGCCTAATAGGCAGGAGCTAAAGAAGAGAAAGTACTGAATGAACAGCTATAAAATAATTTAGCTTGTTCCTCATTGTTTTTCCCCAGTGAAACAGGATCCTGAATTATATGTGGAATTGGCAGGTGAACCAATTAAGATCTCATTTGCTCCAGATCGTGTGCTCTATGGCTAATTCCAGCAGGCTAATTAACCAGTTTGTTCTACAGATAAATTGCAAGACGTATGGCTACCTGGCAACCAGAGAAAGGAAAATGTATTCCCTTTATATTTAATACGCAAATGTGTCGAACGTATCAGCAGATTTTTTTTCGTTAGCTCGCTGCGCTAGGTGTTATGCTCCATGTGTTCTCTGTGCTATGGAAACTGCTGTGAGGAATTGCAGGCCTTTGGGTTTAGGTGATGGAAATCTTTTAATCTTTTAGTCGCATTTCTTTTAACCGTCAACTTGCTGTTAAGGAAAAATGAACTATGATTAGTAAGTCTTATCACTACAGCCTACATGTTGTGGATGTCTGTCTGTAAGAGAAATGCATATCTAAAGGTATCATAAAATCCTCTAGCTGTGCACTCACATAATTGGACACAATTAGAAAAATGTACACAGAATATGTTGAATAAGTGAATATGAGGCTTGTCCAGGGCAGCCCTTTAATCATTAGCTAAGCTCTTATCTGTTCACGAGCAAACAAACACTGAAAATGAAGGATAACTGATAAGCAAAACGAGCAAGCACTTCAACGATGCTGTCATCAGCTTTAACCAAAGCCATTAGATGGTGACAAGCATTAGATACTAATGGAATTTGGAAGCATGTCTTCTGTCATATTATCCCACAGGCCTGGCAACGACTTGAAGCTTTATTCTTCCTCCAATAAAAAGAAATGGACAGATGGGTCTCATAAGAGTTCTTCGTCCTTTTGTTTTTAAAGAGTCTGTAGGCACATGTAGGCAGAGCAGTAATGAGTCATGTTGATAATTATTAAATGAACTAAGCACAGGCACTCACATACAGGAAAAGGTAATGACACAGCAAATGGAATTTGCCTGCCATTACGATCTCTGTAGTCTTATTATGCCACTGAAGCATGTGTGAAGGGCTTGCTGACTCACTGATTGAACTGGCACAAAGCACAATTAAATTTCTCAAAGCCAGAATGAGACTGCTTCCCAAACCTCTGGAGAAGCGTTTGCTTGAAAGTTTTGATAGAGACTCAGGTGTTTAGCGGCTCTTTTACCTCATTTTGCTGCAGGAAACTAAGGCTCTACATTAAAATTTTGTGTCAGTATAATAAATTTAGACAATCACACCAAACAAATTCACCTAAAACCAACATAAGGCAGAATTCCCAGCAAGGAAATAAACACACACATATTCACCAACACATTGTATTGTAGTGGGAATACCTCTGATCTATCTTTTAACTGTTCTAGTACAGTGAAGTAAGTTTAAACTGCAGTTGCCAGAGGACACAAACAGAGATTTGGAATATAAAGACTCCTTTGGTTTTTTTTTTGCTTAGTTTTAAAGTTTTTTTCCACTTCACTCTTCCTTAACACAAACAGAGGCAGGAAGTAGAGGGATGTTACGCTCCACACTGTCTTGTTCCCCAGACTTTCAAACAGTGTAAATGTTCATGATTCACGCAGCTTTTTGAAAAGGTAACGTTTGCACTAGGGAAACAATGTTACCTCCAATTTAAAAAGGCTCCTCCCCAAATTCTCTCACTGACTCTTTCTATTGTGAGAGTGAAGGGGCTTCAGTGAGGGGAAAAAACCCCTAAGACTCTAGTCTCGTAATACATAATACACAGACACTTCCTCAGGGGTGCTGCCTTCATAGGCTCTTTATTCTATTACCAGGATCTGTGTCTATTTCCTGCAGTTTGTGTTCCTTTTCCTTCAAGAAATAGAGCAATTTATAGGGGTCGCTACAGCACGAAACATCACACATATGAGAGATGGTGTCTTTTATAGGAAAGCGTGGGAGACTGTACTGTAATGGTGGTCATGAGCCAACACTAATGATTTCATTAGGGCAGAATTACTGAACAGTGCTCAGATCTAAGTGTATTGAAGTGCTGATGAATGGATGATAGTGTGGCTGGCATTGACATAATCCTTTTCTCTATGCTTAAAGCCTCCCTGACTTGAATTACAGAGGGGTGTGGGTAAGCTGTGTCAGTAAGACAGAGATAGACAGAAATACAAATACACCACAATATATTTCTGGATGTCTGCTATCAACTGAAATTAGAGGAAGAGTCACAGTGACATCCATTCATAATTTTATTATTTTTAATTTATAGAATTTTAGGGAATACATGAAGTTCAAATTAAAATTATGAACCTAAATGAGAAAGTAATTTACTAATTCATAATTCAATTTTCATGTCTTATTTTGCTTCACATTTTCATAAACCAGCCAGAGAAAGTTTACTCAGAATATTGTAATTTAGTAAATATTCTGTAATATTATGTGTAACAGTCTTTCCTGCATTCGGAGACAAAGCTGTTATTGTAAAGTAGAGCCAATGACACACTTTTCCTACAGCTACCATTTTTAAAAAGCATTTAATAATAATGTCTTATTTTTAGCCATTATTATTTATTTTATGTGTGTATTTTATTTAGTATTTTATTTAGCCATTATCTTATTTTATGTGTGACACAAATGACATTAAGGGAGCGACACAGCTTACCCACCAAAACATCTTATCCTAAATCAAATCAGAGGACAGCTGATAGTAATATGTCAACAAAAGCCCTATTAGCATGTAAGGGCCCAGATGAATCTGGGACTTTTACATACAGAATGACTGTTGATTTGTTTGCTTAAAGGCTATTTGTGGAGTCCCTGTTCCACCAGACAAAACCATCAAGATCTTGTTCTTTTCTCTTGTCACTGAACAGCTTTGGCAGCTCAATTTGCAGCTGCTGAGTTCTAACATGCTCTACTCAGAGTGTCCCGGCCCTGAGAGTCTTTTATTCATCAATTGCTCTGTCCCCACGGGTATGTATCTCCTCCTATGCCCCAGGATTTCACACTCACACCACCTCCCTGTGCCCCATCAGTACACCGCGGCTTCTAATTGATTTTGATAAAATTGATAAAAGTTTCCTTTTTTGTCTCCATCACTCCCTCCCCCTCCATCCATCACAAACCCCTCCCCCAGTCCTTTTCTCCAACCTGTAGCAGAACTTGAAACACCCTTTCACCCTCATACTATAAGAAATGAAAACTGAAATGGCATTTTTATAGAACTGCCATGCCCTAAACTTTTAGGAGAGCATTTTTTGCGGGGGGGGGTCTCTGATTACCTAATGCAAATGCTGATAGGTGTCAAAATCAAGACAGGAACAGACACAGGCAGAGATTGGACTATGAGTCAGGTAAGCAGGGTGAGACAGGTTCAGAAAGTAGGAGAACTGATAGTCTGGAGAGGTTTTATCTCAGTTCTAAACTGAATACCCAAGAGTGCATCATGACAGCTGACTTTCTCAACTAAACTAAAATTAATTAATATCAAATAATGAATATTAATTATTCTCTAAATATAGGAATAATGCAAATGTAACTATAAAAATTAAGTTGTGATTTAAAATGCCAAAAATAAATCAAACCTATATTTATTACAGTTATATTTTAGCATCCGTAAAAACAGCCACACTTTGCCTAGAAGTAGCAAAAAAGGACTCTTAGCATTTTATGATTCTGAGGTATCACTCTGAGATTCTGAGTACTGATTAAGTTCCCATTTATGCTGGGCTCTTATGAGCTGCTTTATCTTCATTATTCAGCCTAGGTCATCACATTTTTTATTTTGTAATCTATAAAATTAATATGTTGGCACTATTATATTCTTGTCTACCGAACTCATTTAAGCATACTCCTTTAGATCAAAAGGTTTTTAAGATGAAATCTTAAAAAAAAAAGCATTTCAGTCAACTGGACATGCTCATTTGATTAAATGTGCAGCTACAGGCATTGGTTTGAATGGACCCTTGAACATGCTCTTTATTTTCCTGCATTGAAAAATTGCCCATGTTGCTCTCTAAAAAGAAGTGCCAGAGTACTGCTGGAAAGCAGTGGAGCTTTCCTCTGCAGTGGTCACCTTCACAACATTGTTTTAAAAAAAGAGGAAATTAATTGTGTTTCTTTTCTTTCAGCACTTTTTTGACACTCTGGTAGGTGGGCCTTGAAATCTTTTGTCTCTTTGAAATTGTGCCTTCCTCTCAAAAACATGAAAACATCTTAGACAACCACACAACAACAACACCTCAGTCTCCAAAACCCTCCATCTGAACACTTGCAATCAGCTCAAAATGGGGCTTCTTGTCTTTCCTGCACTTGTTGCTTGGTTAACTTATTGAACATATCGGAGGGAAAAAAAAGGAGTGGTTCATTATTTCTAGCATCTGAGGCTGAAGTATCTCATTGCAAGTCCTCAGTTGACAGCTCATTGTCTTTCCAAAGACAATCCTGGCTTTGATTCACAGAAAGCGAGAAGGACAGCAGGATGGAGAGGAAGAGGCTCAGGATTCCACTGCTTATTCAGGACGCCTGCTTGTGGCTGTGTGTTAATAATCTCCTCTGCAGACACTCTGAATCTCAATTGTTTGTTGAACACATATGTAACTGGGTGCAATTCAGCACAAACAGGAATATCACAAGATTGGCCTTGTGCTGAACACAGACAAGATAAGAAGGTAGAGAAGGCGAGGTAATGTGCTGTTATTCGTGATAAGAAAGAAGTATTGCTTTTCAATCTCAAGTCAATTTGTGGGGTGGGCCAAACTGAAAGGAAGAAGAAATGAGATTGCGTGTGTTCAAGGGTTAAATAAGATAGAGATTGTAAAAATAAAAGCATTTAGAAATGGGTTTAGCTGCATAGGCGGATAGAGGCACATAAAAAACAGTAAGCTGCAGTGTGGCGCCATGCAGTCTCCAGGGTGCCAAATTGCGCTGTGCTGATTGATCTACACTTTAGAAGAGTTGCATAATGATGCTGGAATCCTTAGCCACCCACCTTTCATCCCCACGTCCATCTGCTCTGTACCCTCCTGGCTCTTACTGACATATGGCCCTTATCCAAACCCACATTACTTTTTCTCTCATGCACTCATGAAAATCCACAGGTAACAAAGCCCAGGAGCATAGCAGCCTCTAGGGCATAGAATGTAGAGTGACGCTAACCGCACCACATATCCCCAGATGCGCTCTAACCAGAACGTAACTAATAGCAAGGTGAGACAAAGTCTGTCCCTGTGGAGGATTCTTGGACCTTCTCCATGTGTAATGGGCTTGTCATAATGGCTGCTGCTGCTGGGGAGCCCAGGTCTCCATGTAAGCATTTCCCACATACTGCCCACCATTCGTTTACCTGGGTGGTGTAGGGTGGTGTGTAAATCACCGCTCACGCATTGACGATGGGAACATTCATCCAATCAGTAAAATCTCATCAGCACTGATGCTGAGCTAATCCAGATCCTCATCAGCCACCAATTGACGAGGAGTGGATTGGACTGCGTGGAGAGTGCTGCCAATAAAGTGCACCTCTATCAGCTGGCATGCAGCCCACAACACCCAAAGCAAACCCCACTCAACTCCATTAACTCCCATTAGAATAGCTCAGCTCCACTCACTGTAACTCAACAATCCTGATCCACACTTATGGACAGAACCGCATACGTGTCCACTGAAATACACACAGATTAGAAGAGTGTACACATTTGAGGAAAGCACTTACACATACACCCAAGCATATGAAAACACACACGATAAGCTGTTGCACCATTTGTGCAATTTGGCAAATGTCAATTGTATATTGCATTGTTTTTCTTTTTTCATGCTGGGCTCGCTCACTCCAAAAAATATTACGCATATACTCTCCAACGGTAAGGAGAAAAAAAGCAGCTGTCTTCTGACAAGTACATTGTACCCGGCAGTTTTCTGTCCAGAATACAAAGAGACATTTATCACTGCAGCTGGGTAGAAAAGAGAGAGAAGGGTGTGTGAGTGAGTGAGACAGAGAGAGAAAAATAGAGGATAAAAAGATAGAGGGAAAATAAGCGAGAGAGAGAGCTGGCTGCTCTATCACTACGGCAGTGCGAGAATTTCACTTTAACCCCCTTCATATTAACACAGCATGCATCTGAGTATATAGAAGCCTTCCTTTCAGAAAAAAAACATATTCTTTAAGCTTTACTACATTCTATTTCCCTGCTATTTATCCTGTTTTACCTGCATACAGTCCTCGCCTACTAAATGACATCTTTTAATATTACGACTGATTCTGAAAAATTAAAATGGCATTTCTCTACCTGCTCATCTGAAGTAATTACAGCCATTACAAAAAGGTTAAACCCCTGGGCAGCTGGCCTTTCTATATCCTGCCACTCTGATTTGTCCTGCTATTAACATGAAATGATCGGGATTAGGACCTTTGACAGCAGAAATGCATACACACTGACGCGCCATCAAACAGGCAGTGACTTCACTGTGGGAAATGGTTGGCTGAGTTCACAAGCGCACTTTCATCTCCTTCATCTGTCTGTCCTCACTGCATATTCACTCCCCTCATTTCAGAGGATGTCAGTGGGTTCAAATTCAGTTCCTCAGCAAAACCTTCCTCCCTCCTGCACAAAAATGACATCAAATGAGGCAGATTATTAGCCATTAATAAAAGATTAAAGACAGGGACGGAAAGTAGGATCAGTAAGGGCCACAAACCCCAGGAAGTCTCTCCCCATTTTGCCCAAAGGCCTCATAAAGTCAGCTTTATGATTCAGACCCTCCAGCAAAGCTTTTACGTGCAAATGCTCTCTTTTTTTCTCAAAACAGTTCCCTCCCCCAGGTTTTAGCAACCTGTTTCTCAGAGCTAAAAGACATTTTGAGCATGTCAGCACAACAGACTTGTTTTCCTTCACACAACCCCTTTTTTTACCTACAATCTGTTTTCGAGTCTTCCAAAAAGGGCAGACTGAACTCAGTCACTATCCTTTGGGTAGCCAATTAACCTTCATGGTTTTAGGGCCCTTTCCCCCAACCCCTGAAAAGAGGGATAAAAACTGACTGAAAAGGTTGGCTGTTCAGCCTAATGGCAGACAGGGAGGCCTCAAAATGACTTTTTTTAATGATGCTCCCCTGCTCACGTGCACTATCCATTAAAGAGTAGGCAGCAATGGGCTGCTGCACCACAAGACCAGAGATCAACATGATCAACTGGGCCAAACATCACAGTATGAAAAGACAAAGAGGCCTGTGCTCTTGCTAAGGCGTAATGTGCATCCTAACAATAAAAACTCCAGTGCTCTCATTATTTCTTCAGCATTACCATCTCAAAAGGTCTAAAACATGCATTCTAAAGAGATCTAAATAGGAGCTGTCACTTACATGATTTAGCACTGAGGATATATGTCTAATTTAATCTCTGGTCATTAGGAGATCATTAAGCTTTTGTGATACAATTCTGCTCTTGCAGACTATGCTGCTGCTGGTCCTGAAGCAAGACTACTTACCTGTTGTGATATATAGTGTGCCAGGCCACCAAGCACTGCATGCAATTGTGATGGAGCACGTGAAGTGACCGGGGATGGTCAGTTGGGTGTCTTAAGACTAGTCACTTACTAGTCACTGTTCTCTGTCTAACAGTCTTGTCGTAGTTAAGGGTACTTAATGTCATGACCCTGCATGTGGGCAGGAGTAGGCACTGCGGAAATCCAATTAACTTCAGCCAAGCAACACTGCCCACATTGTGCCTTTCGCAATCCCACCCACCCCTCTGGCACAACTGGGTTTCTCCTATTGCCAAAGTAACTTCTACTAAATGTTCTTTGCAGTTTTTATCTAATCCCTTTAGGGTTATGAACCAAGAATAATTTCTTATACAAAATAATTTCTATTTAAATACCAGAGCCTAATAATTTTCATGACTTTTGGTTACATTAATGATACTTGAAGATGCATTCTTGTCAATACACACTAAAACACTGATACACATGAAAATACTTTCATTATTTTCACTTTTGATAAGTAATACTTTAGAGTGAGCGCATGAAATATGTTGATGAATGTTGAATAAAATATGAAAAAATGTCATTGATAAGCAATAGACCAATTATGGGCATGCGTTTGTGTTTTATAAAGTCCTTATGCAATAATTAAATTTCATTCAGCTGTTATATCTGCTCTGTTAAAAATTGTAATGCTTTCTGCTAAGGGCAGTAAATGCAGCAAGAATTTCTTATTTCCAGATCTTTCTCTCTCAGAAGTCCTAAAAGAATCATTAATGGAATCAATAAAAGCAATCTGAATCAGAACCAGAATCATTCAATTCTTTGCATGTCCCATCCCTAACCCTCCCTAACTCGGAGGACTATAAGACAAAGAAATGGTTTGTGACGTCAGGGTTTTAATAGAACGCTGTACTGAGGAATACACCCCTCTGCTCAGTGCATGAGTCATGCTTTCTTTAAGGTAAGGTTTTGCAGCCTGTAGATAAGCAGTCACATATGTCCCCTCCCTACTGTCTGGCTGTGATTCAAAGCAAGGGCTGCTGCTGTTTCAGCTGCAATAGACGCCTGTCTATTTGATTCAGTGTTACACAGTGTCTGGCAATGGTTGCTGAGTGGCTGTTAAGGCCTGGCGTGTTTTTGGGCATGTGGCGAGGAGTGCAGAGATACGCATATGAATTAGGGGTGATGCACTTCAGACAAGCTTTCCTTTATTGAAATAAAAAGGGTTATTATAGGTGTCCATACTGATATGAAAATGAAACAGGGTGTGGTGTCACTGTTGAGAAGACAGACGGTTTGTGTCTTAGAGGTGGCACAGTTACACTGCACCTGGACCTGGGTCTGAGTGCAGTATAGCCTTATTACCACCACAGTGATGAGGTACAATAAGCATCAGGTGTGCCAGCAGGGCTCTGTTGTCATGCCCTTCCTCTTGGCTGCCCACTCCTGTCATGAGCTTGGACATAGGGCGACAGGTTGGGCCAGGCTATGACGGTTTGAGGGGAAGTGAATGCTTCATTACAGGTAGCAATTTCGCAAACACCCTTTTACTCGCACACATGGCAGTGTCAGTCTGTAGATGCATCGGGGTTTGTCAAAATTACGAATTTGAGAATCATCTTCCTTTCAGCTTACGAATTGATATTCGTAAGCTGAAATGACTATATTATAAATGACTATATTGAAATGACTGAAAAACAGATCATTTCTAAGGGTTTAAAGAAGTAATTTAGGGAAATTCTTCTACTGTTATTGTTAATTTATTAAATTAAATGCACAAATTCAAAACTTTTTGGGGGGTAACAAAATACAGCAAACTGTCAATTGAAACATTATTAGTCTGGAAAACAGTCCATATGTTTGTATGAATTTAATTCCTTAATTGCCAATTTAAATTACAATCCTTCTTGTTTGCTGTTAAAAATCAATTCAAATGGAAAAACATTCTCCATTCGGTTGAATGGTGCACATTCTCGATATTCATACACATGCAATCAACTCTCCAAACTAAAGATGAATGGGCCAGACTGTAAAATTGCCTGCATTATCTGAAAACAGAGAAAAGATGGAGGGACATGGCAAATAATGAGTGAGCTGGTTAAAAGAAAGTAGGAGAGAAAGTTGCAGACATGAGCATGAAGAAGAGACACAAGTGGAACGAGATACACAAGAAAGAGAGAATGTGTGAGAGAGAATAGGCTAGCTTGAAAAAACAAGATAAAACAGAATATAAAACGTGTAGCCAAGGCTGACAGTGAACATGTCTGAATGAGTAGGCACATTGCACATTGCATTAATTATGTAACATAGTCTATGCAAGCAGGCCTATGAAACAATCTCACAAGGAATGGCAGACTGGATATATTAGTATTCAGCTGATGCACTTGGGCCCAGCTGTTGAAGGGAAGACACATTGATTTCAGGCACTCAGGTTGCATTGTGTCCAGGTGCATTTATGTCAGCCTTAGCCCAACAGGGACAAGGCATTAGCCCCATTCCCAATATGCTGAATAAAACAACAAACTTAAAAACAACTCAAAAAAACCTCCAATAGCACAGTAGGAGGACGCTAAAGAAGCTGCAGGAGAACCTGTTGAAGTACTTAGCTCAAGTCATTCTTTGGGTTTTGACTTGTCGCTTCTGCCATGACCAGTCAAGGAATCATTTAGCCTCTGATGACAACAACAACAGTTTTTAGTTTAAAATTTAACAATTTGGATGAATTTTTTCAGCTCAGATAATGTGGAAGCAATAATTGCGTAATGAGACTGAGGGAAGAAGGTCATGAGAATCAGAGTGTAAACAGAGTGTGAAACTGTACAATCATCCAACAACAAATCTATTTTTGCCACTCCAGCCCCAGAGCCAGTTACATTCTCTAGGCTGTATGCTTTATGAAGAGCAAATAAAATTCTAATAGAAGAATTTCTCAAAGGCTTGCTCCAAGTATAGAGGCTGATGTTCAGATTTCAGAGGGGTTCAGTGACTTCAGCAATGTGCTTCTCTCACAGATCATTTAATCTGCTGCAGTCAGAACGTTTACGTCCTTTGTTACCCCCCACAACCCACCTCACCCTCAACCCCCAAAGCCCAGCTCATCCCCCCACACAATTAGTTTACTGTGCGCTTTGTCTCTCTCGCTCTCAGACTCGAGGGTTTCTAAGTAAATTAGCTACATTGCTTGGTCAAGCTTAAACACAGAATGCAGCATTTGTTTCAAAATATTTAAAAATGTCCTCACAAACTGGTCCTTTTGGAGGAGATGACCGCACTCAGACGGGCGACTGTTCAGCGTGCGTGCCTTGGCGGCTGCCAGATCTATGAGTCAGGTTAATTTAGGGTCCGCCATTATCTAGAGAATACAGGGGCTGAGCACCACTACAATGGCTTCCTTTGTGCTAGTCTGAAACTAATGAGGAAATCTGCAATTTCTCAACCCATGAAGGGTGCAGAGGCATAAACCCTGTTTTCTGTCAGTTTCCCACTATGTCTTCTATCAGTGGCCTCCATGAGGTCCCTTGACCCCCTGTGTGTTAGCATGTTATCCACTTCTCAGTTCATGACACTGACCAGAGAAGAGCTTTAAGAGTACAGTGGCACAGCAGAACGAACTTCTAAGTGCTTTTAAATGATATAGAGCAGAAAGCCTGTCTCTGTCATGACTAAGCTATTTTTTAAAATACCTTACACACAAAATGGCTCCCAGATGTCATATGCTAAAGGGACTTTCAATTTTACAATTTAGAGTCTTCAAGAGATTTTGTGCAAGCCATTGGACAAGCTGGGCTCATTACCATATCAAGCAGTTTATTTGCTTGCACCCACACCCCTCTTCTCTTACATAAAGCAGCTCAATTGTGCTTCAAAGTGATTCATAATATACCACCACAAATGCAGTTTTTTTGTCTTGCAGTCACACAGCTGTTAAACAGACACGGTTTGTACTAATCTAAGGCTGGTGCATTGTTTGTCAATACCAGTTTAGAAAATCATCCTTTAACTAGGGCCAGCCATGGAGGGTCTGACAGGGCAGGGAGACAGTTTCTAGCTGGGGTACTGATTCACACAAATGGCAGTGGTTGAAAGAAAACAGTGCAGTGGTGAACCTCAGATATAAGTAAGCTGTCAGCATGTGTTCGAGACTAAAAGCTGGCTCACGCTACATGATTTTAGTCCTGACTTTTGGCTTTACTAAAGAGGCCGGCTGTCAAACGCACTTAGCCGAGCTGGATTGGCCAGATCCTGATTTACTTTCTGATAAATTGACTGGTACTTATGTTAAGACATGGAAGCAGGCACAGGGAGCTCTTGATTTGCCATCTGTGTGACAGGCCGTAACAAGGCTAAGCAGGAACTATAATATCCTCAATAATTAATATCCCAGCGCAAAGTAAAGAAAAACGCAGGACGTCAAGGTCACTTTCCTAAACAAGACAAAGAATTGAAAGGAGAGCAGAGCAGATGTACAGGAATAAGAAGCAAACAGATGAGTTTTGGGGACGGTGTAAAACAGGAAGTGCTGGAAGGAGGAAAAGGCGAAGGAGAGTGAAAGAGTGCGAGCAGATGGAATGTGAATGTTGGAGAGCTGCTCTAGATGGCAAGGCCTCTACACTGAGTACCATCTTCGTGGCTTAGTGACGCATCCTCCTCCACTGTTTGTAAAAACAAGACCATCACACTCCATCTTGCGGTCCCGCAAGGCTGAGGGCTCGCGGCTGATTTATGGTGCACAGACTGAATTGCCTGGCTGGGATGACAGCAGCACTTGGACTCTCTCTCGTGGGAAGCCCCCAGCGTCTGCCTGGCTTGTTGTAGCCCATGCATGGCAGCTAGTGATAGTGGAGACAAGGTTCCCAACATGACCCAAGCCAGGATGAAAGCACCGCTCCAATCCATCCAGGACCTCCCGTCCACTTCCTGTGCCTGTTAAGGCGTGAATGAAAATGAACAATGGCCACATGACATTTATTTAGTCCCTTATACAGCCAAATGAACACAAAGAGCAATTAACAAACAACAGCTGGACAGTCACAAATGTGTGGCTGCGCTCCAGAGCAGTGCACTAGCATACAACAAAACCAAACACAGACCGTGCAGTGGAAAGACCCACCACAAAAGACTGACCGGCAGTGGGTTGTTCTTTATGAGGCCACAGGGATTAATGTGGCACCTATTTTCTCTCATGCCATGCTAGTCGGCCGACCCACCTGCAATGAGGCGAAAGAAATAAAGCAAATGCCACAACTGATGTCTGGCCTCTCACTCTGAGAAATTATTTCTCACAGGAGCCGACAGCAGCTGTATTGTATCATCAGTTGGGTACACAGAACAACAATGCAGGCAGACAAACAGAAGAAAAATGACTAAAGCTCTGTGGAGCAGAATGCATCTAGAATGCTCAAAGCATATTAAATCATGCTCATATTTAATATTGCTAATCTTTAAACCAATGCATCACTGTGCACATCAGAACTGTGTAATTTATAAGGAACATGTTGCTTGTTTCTTTGGCTGTTTCACCCTATTTCTTAAAGGGATGACATTCCTTCCTGAGTCTGTAAATCCAAAATGACTGAATAGTGTCATGCTAAAACTGCAGGGCCCTATTGATGAAATTACCTTCCAAGTCGCAGACTGTTTCAGAGGGCGTACAAGTCTAAGTCTAAACAGGTACATTAGTGACATTTCCTCAGCCTTTTCTGATTACATCAACACTGCAGACCACCACTTATGCCAATATTTTTGGAGAGAAAAGAAAATACTTTTTTTTTAATTTTGCAGGGAGGAGTGGAATATCTGCCAAACAAGATGAAAGTCTGGCAGTGACACAACACGTTAATTTTTTAAAATTAAAACAAAAATTACTTTTGTTTTGTGTAAGTGTCAGCCCACCAAAAAATGTGGTTTATTTAGCCTCTTATAAAAGCAGGCATTATTTAGTGAATTTAAACCGCCTCTTATAGAGTAGAGGAACAAAAGGAAGATCTTGTTGCTGCTCTGCCTGCCCTCATAGCCACAGAAACTTTAAATTCAGGGAAGTTTGAGAGTTATGGTTTAATTTTGGCTTATCATTAGGAGGCAGATCTGATTAAACAGAGTTTCTCTCTCATGTTGAAGTAAACTGATGTTTTTCTATTACAGACTATGAGGCAGTAGTGGATTTTTATCAGAAGGGCTCAGCCTTTGCATCACAAGTAGTGCTATTTATTATTCTTTAGCCCTGCAGAATGTGGATGGAGGTACACATATTTAAAATGCTCCTAAACACCTCCCGTATTCTTCCATCCCCCCAGTGCAAAATTAAACCACAACATTTCCAATTTGTCAGCAATGCTGTGGTACTTTCATCCCCTTGACAATTTTTAATTCTGTACTTTACTATTATCACTATTTTAAATTTGAAACAGGCAAAAAAAAGAAATAGATAAAACATAGCAAGCTTGTGCATTCAGTCAAAGCCAAGAGCATAATTAGTGGGTTTTAAATCTGTGATAGGAAATGCTTCCACTGACACGGTGCCCTGGACTGTATTTTAAGTCTTTTCCCGGAACTGATTGGCATGCACATTTTCTTGATGATTTTCAATAGACATTCTCGGTAGGAGGGCTGTCTGCCTTTCACTTTTCTCTTCTGCTCAACTCAAAGATCAGCTGCATTGAAGCTTTAATTGCTTCATTTGTTGGCATTATATTTCTCTCTCTCATAGGAAAAAGATAGGAAGAAAATCTTGTTTCATCAGGGTTGACAGGCTGTTATGTCTTATTGCAATTTGTTATGTGGTTAGTACAGACCTTTGAGAGAAACATCTGTGAGTTTTGTGGATAAACCAGTGACAGAGCTGTTAATGACGTTCTGCTTTCACAGCGACGTAATCTACAAGAGAATCGCTCTGCGGGAGACCCCCTGAAGGACCACAGCTAAAAAAGACTACAACATTCAGTGTGTGTATGTCCCTCCTGTCGTATGGATGGAGAATGTGCCTTTTTATGTGTTGAGCATTCAAGAGGGGAGAATGATTTGAATCTTGTTAAAGTGCTCCATATTGATCTGCAGGATGCAGATAAATCCATGTGTCTGTAGAGAAGCAGATTCTTCTGAAAGGAGGAATTCTGGGTAGTCAGATTGTGCTGTGGCAGGTGTGGTGTCCTCTGTGGTTTCCTGCTGTATATATGGATAATGGCGAGACTCACCCTTGTTGCTATGGTGATAACATTGACTTTGGGTCAAGAAAAGCCTCTTCAAGATGTGGTCTTGTGTGTGTATTCATAGCGGCTGGTTAATTATGGGTTAAATTTGAGCCACTTAAGATACCATAGTCGATCCGCAACTTTACTTTCATTTCTCTCTTCTCCCTGCTTCTCGGCTGTGAGTTTTATGTGTGTGCCTGCCTGTGTGTGAATATTGTTATCTATATGTGGATCAAATCTCTCTCATAATGCAACAAGACACACATAGGCAAACATATGCTTATTTTTAAGACTCTCGTTTTCTCACACATGCCACGATATCTGAAGTGTCCCTTGACTTTAGTCAGTAATCCATTAATCTCATCAGATCACATTTTAAGGATGACAAGTTTTGGCAGCACTAGCCTTGTAATGCAACACTCTAATCTTTAAATATTGATTCAGGGCCCAAAGCTGTGTTGTCCCTCTAAGTCCAGAAAAGGCACATAATTAGTGATTTTAATTGGATGATCCGTCAAGCTTGCCAGATGTAAATGTGTGAATTCTTCCCACAATCCCTTGCTGTCATTGCGGGCTGCCAGTGTATAACAGGGTCTCAACCCTTGAGCTGTTTCACCAACAGTGAAACTGACAAACATCTGTGTGACAGCCTTTTTTTGCTATTTTGGTTGTCAGGGGTGGGAACATACAATACATTATAACTATATATCTCACCATCCAATGACTTATGACAAGTATGAAACATTATGTTCGTGTTTATTAATTGTAAGCGGTGCATGTGCATCCAGCAATTACAGAATGCATTGGCAAAGCTTTGGGGAAGTGATTTTGTTATGCAAATGCTATTTGTGTATTAGTAAACATTTAAGCAGGAAAAGTGCCCTTGTGCTACTGTCTATCCAGATGGCCAATAATGGAATATGTATGGAGTCAAAGGACTTGGCTTGAAAAGCTGTTTTTGGCTGACTACTAATAAAAAGAGAGCTGCCTTGATTATTACAGATGCATCTCTTTTAAATAAAAGGGAAGAGACAGACGGCTAAACTTGAGCGAGAGAGAGACAGGCTTTTTTGTTGTTATAATGACACAAAAAACAGCTTTAAAAGCCCTTTCCTCCAACCCAACAAAGAATAGATCTGTAGTAATACTGGCTCCAACAAATCTTTCTTTTTTTCCACAACAACTTTAAAACTTCATTACATATTTATAACTGCCAGCTAGATGACAGAGGCAGAGCACAATGTTCTGTGTTTAACAATGGGGCAACTTTCCCAATGTCTTTCAGACTAAAATCTCTGATTGCACTGTCTAAACTTTTCTTTCATCAAGCATGGCAACACATTGAAACAATTACTCACAAGAAGGGAATCCACTTTTGATTTAACAATGCGCCCTTTAATTGGTTTATTAAAAGACCCTCCAAAGTTCTAGCATGAAAACTTGAAGTAGCAGAGCCAGACGAGAGCGTACGCTGAAATTGAGTTCAGCCTGCAACAGTTTTTGCCTTCGTTCCATCTTTGACATTTGTGGAAAGATGAAAGCTTCAAAACAAACTGTGCTGAGATCCATGGAATAAATCACAAATAAGCTGAAGCTGTGCAAACTGCACTGCTTAGGAAACCAACTAACTCTTTCTGTCTATCTCTCTCTTTGCAGAACAGTCTGAAGGATTCCACTGCCAAGATGAGTGTCGTATCTTGGGCCACTCAGACCGCTGCTGGATGCCACGAGTGCCCATTCCAGCAAGAGCGAAATCTCCTGAACATGGCCGCAATGTCATTGCTCTGTCTATTGAGGCCACCACTGTAGACGTACCCCATTATGAGGACTGTGGTACCACCAAAAGGACTTTTGCCACCTTTGGCAAAGATGGGCCAGATGAGGAACGGGGCGAACAGAGGGGCAGGCGGCAAACGGCGGAGCCAGCTGTCTGCAGCCCCAAGTCAAATGGCACTGTGCGTGAGGCCGGAAATGGACGGGAGGCCGTTAGCCCCATAACCTCTCCCGTGCACCTGAAGAGTCCCCAGTCTAAAGCACCCTCCACCTACAACACGTTGAAGTGCCGGGATGCAGAGCGCATAGCCAACCACAGCCTGCTGCGACAGCCAGAAGGGAAGGACAGTGAGCCACCCATGCGTGAGATCAACACACTCCTGCAGGACGGTCGTGAGAAGGAATCCCCCAGCAGTAAACGGCTAAAGGACATTGTGCTTTAAGTGACTTCCACATATACACAGAAAGCATACACTATTATGAGTGTATGTTTACGTTTATGTATGTGTATTTGTGTGTTTTGGAGAGTATTGAGGGAAGGAACGCATCTGCAACGCAACATATTATCATGAGGATGTCGCAATGCAGAGGCCGAACAAAGAAAGCTGAAAATGTGTCTGCGAGCTCACACAGTCAATGTGGCTTGGTAGTAAAAGCAACGCTTGTATGTTTGTCACAATTGTCTGTCTGCAGTGGACAGGCTGGTTACCGTGTGCTGTGTGACACGCTCAACCCTGCCCTCACATTTTACCCTTAGAGGAGAAAGACCTTCCAGCGTACCACTGGTGGCCCCTTAAATACAGTCATGCCTTGTAAACTCTTATGAGACTTCTTTCTAATATTGCCTTCTTTGGTATGCAGTTTTTGCTTCAGCTGCCAAACCGCTCACTGTTCCTATAGAGGACGTGGGTCCCTCCAATGCTACAGATGGTGACATTCGCAGAACTCTTCCCGTTCAACCGCGCTCTTATGATGCTGTCTGGTTTGTGGGACAGTGCACAGGAATGCTCCTGCAGTTTATTTCTATGGCTTCTCACTGGCCTGATAAGAAAACCTGCTCCGGTTCACAGAAGACATTCAAATGTCCGTGAGGTTGTTACAGTGCTTATTTTTTTATCAAAGATGGAGCTAAATGAAGTTGCGTTATCAGCTCAAGCTCACAGAGAAACTGGAACAGGGAGAGATCAATCCCTTAGCCATATATATATATATATATATATATATATATATATATATATATATATATATATATATATAAAATGGATAAAAGAGAAAACTCAATGCTCATTGAAATTTCCTGTGCCCTCTCCTGATTGTAGCCAGTGGAGCGCAGGTTACTAGAACTTCGTGCTCTGGTCTTGTACTTTTTGGATTTTGACTATGGGGCTAGGATAGAAGGGGTCGTCACTTACGTCTTGCTATGTGAAACTCTGTTTAGGGTTTCTACTATCATTTTTAATAATCTGTTGTTATGTGACAATCCCTTTAATGTTTTGTTGCGAAAGTAAAAAGTAAAAAAAATAAATATTGGTGTTCAACTAAAGCTACAGTAGCGTTTGTACACAAACACAAAAAGGAATAAAAACATATATGCCAAAATTATATTTTATAAATAATTTAAAATGTATAATGAGAATATTTAATGCTGTGTAGTTATTTTATCAGTAAGTTATACTTGAAATTACCTGGCTTTGTTTTTCCCTTTTTAAATTGACTATGTTTTTTCTATGTTCAAATTAATTTTTTTCACCGTGTTACCCCTGGCAACTGTTGATTGCAGTCTACCTTGTTGTTTCTTATTGGTCATTTCTTGTGCCATCAAGTTTCTATGTGGGCAAAAAAAAAAAGACAAAAAAAAAATTACAAAAAAATCAACACCAACAGTAGTGTGTCAGTACAATGAGCTTAGAGTGAGAGTAATGAGCAAAAGAAACCAAAAAACTGCAAACATTAAACATGTTCAAGATAACAGGCTGTTGTTTAATCTTAATTTGAATTAAGGGTAAGAGTAACACTATCATTTCATGTCAGGCGGTTCCACTCATTTCTGAAGTAATGTGTTTAAGAGGTTTCCAGCTCCAGCGCCTGCAAGTAACGTAAGGCAAACCCTCCTGTTACAAATACAGATACTGTGTGACTGACTTGCTTTGCTCTCTAACATCAAGTACAGCCCTCATTACATCCAATTCTCAGCTCATCAAAAACCAACCCAACAGATTTGTTTTTCTGCAAACAGGACAACAAGATTTGGTGGAATTGCAATAATGAGGCATGGAGGGTCTTAAGATATATTGCAAATCCCCATCAGGGGAAATAGCGGTTTTCAATACTTATTCCACAACATGGGAAGTACAAACAGCAGCAATGTGTGGAAAAAGGATCTAGTAGCTGAATGTTCTTGCTGGTCTCACCAAACAGCTTCTGGCAACATGACAAAAATAATTATTACTGAATGTATACTGCAGCTTATTATTAAACTATTAAATGTTCTCCATGTCTGTCTCCTTGTCTAAGTTAATCAGTTCTGCATCTTTCCATCACACTCTTTAATTTGCCATCAAATGGAACATGATGGAACAGATCTGCCTCGGCTAGAGAGGAAGATATCTAGACTGCATTGTTGAAAAGTAATGAGCACAACCCGAGTTTAGCATACTGCAATTATCCTTTCTTAAACTATCTTTTGTCATGCCATAATTCATTACAATCTATAAGGTGTTATGAATATCTACTGGAAATTTTCCATGAAAGTAATATGATTATATGCATGCAGATGCTGGCAGAGTGATGACGATACTGCAGCTGCTACAGTCTGGAAACAGAAATGTGTCAGCAACAGAAGTATCAGTTGGCTATCACAGTTTTGTGACATCGTTCTTAGATCTCATGATTCTAACTAACTGTATGCATTTCAAAAAGACTGAAGAAAATACACCTAGTGCTGCCAAATAAAACAGACGTTTGGGAACTATCCAACTGAGGAGTGTCAATTTCAGATGGTTGGTCCTTCTAATTTGCTGGAGTGGATAATACAAGCAACTATGGCCAAGTACATTATTACTTGGATTCTTACCCAGTGTAACGTGATGCTACTTATCTGTCCAAACAATAGCTGTCAAAAGATCTCAGTTGACACTGATGCACTCATGCAGGAGAGGTGCTCCATTACAACTTTATATAAGATTCCATCTGTTAACTACATTCAATAACATGAACTATTAATGCATTTATTAATCTTAATATTAGTTTCAACCTTTATTAATACATTTTCAAATGAAAAAAATCATTAACATTAGTTACTGCACTAAAATATTCTATGAACTAAAACAAATGAACAATTAAAGATTGCATTTGTATTAACTAACATCAATCATGTTATCTAATGCATTAACTAATGTTTATGAATCAAACATTATTGTAAAGTGTTACCACAGCCTTTAAACAGAAATAGTGATCAAGAAAGTAGTGGAGAAATCTACTGGCTTATTGTTAAGAGTTAAGCCATCTCTTCACATAACTGCAGCAGAAACCCACAATCAAACATGTTCCAGTGACAGTTAAATGTAACAGAGTTCCTATAGAGGCTGCATTATGCTGCCCAAAGTGAATAATGTTCCAACAGTTTCCAGTCCCAGAATCACCTAGAGGACAATACACTTAACCTGAGGCTTTATGTTAAAAGGTAAAAGCATCTAATTCAAGACCCTTGTGGCTAATAATTACTACAGCAAACACACTCCTGTGACTACTACTAAATCTGTTGCACCCAATGTCAGTCCACACAATTCTGAGCTAAAGAAAAATAAGACATGCCCTAATGAGGCTCATCAGCTCATGTTTAATTACTCCAGATTCCTGTTGGTCAGGGTGAAGACATCTCATTATACAAAGTTTTATCTCAAAGGTTACCAGGACGCACATCTTATTAACGTCCTATTCATGTTTCAATTATCATTTTGCCAAATGGTAGAAGGGGAATCAGAGAACAATTTAAATGATTTATTCCTGATGCAGACATGCAAAGAAAAGATCATGAGGAAGAAGAAGGGAGGGTTACTCCTTTCCACCAATACAAAACAGTTTGTACCTAATTCCACTGAGTGGGCCTCTCAATCAGTTCCAGCCATCTCTGTTCCTGAATTGACCTAATTCTATCAAAAGACCTGCAGCTGCTCCAGCGGGAAAGGGCTCATTGTGACCCACTGTTCATCCAGGCCAACCTGGTACTGCTTTTGTATCCTTGTTCCTAGCAAGCAATGCCTGGAGGGCAAACGGAAAAGGTTAGAGAACCGCAGAATCTCTTAACAGTAATGCTTAATGAAGTTTCTTAGATTAGAAAGGCACTTTAATGATCATTTAGATATGATGATTATTTAACGATCGAAACCAACTGTTGTGCTAATATTGACAGACCCTTTAATGTGCCCAAAAAGCTGAAACTTTAACTGTTAGTACTGGGCTGCTGCCAACAACCCTGCTATGTCTTTGTAGGGGTCTATTTTGGGACAGGGCAACAAATCACAGGGCCGATGTTCTTCTTTTATAGCTCTTAATTTGGATGCTAATTGAGGAACACATCAAGACAGAGTTGCAGCTCCCTGGAGCTTCAGCACTTGTAAGACAATAAGGCTGAAATGTTATAACTGGCAAAGACTAAAATACACACTATATTCAATTGAATGTCTGGCTGTCTCTGCTTTATCCTTTCTACATTCATGCACTTGTTATATGGTTTTATCCAAACTTACTTTACATCCAAGGAATACATTTTATCAGTTCATGCATTCCTGCGAACCAAACCTACGATCTCTGCATTGCTAAGTGTCACACCCTACTGTTTGAGCTACATGAACAGCTCTTTGAAACATCTGCAACATTCAGTCCTCTTTAAAACAATATAGCATTATTTACCATCAGCATTGCTAGATACCGGCTTTATATGTGTATGTGATATACCAGCGTGCAACAGGGAATGGCTACCTATCTGGCCTGCTTGCTAAAGCCTTGTTTAGAAGACCAAGAAGGACTTGTCAGGCAGATAATGGCCCCTCCTAAAGATCAACACCTTCAAGCAAGTCCATTATCTTCACCACAGGAGAGTAATCAGATTGACCTAAAGCCAGTATAGAGCCTGTCTGTATGCAGGTATACAGCCCATCTGCATGAGGTGCAGAGATGCCTGGAGTACACAGTAGGCTGGAGGAAGAGGATCTCTGCACTGGAAGGTCAGACTGATTTGGAAGTGAGGAAAACTGGGAATTCTGGGCTTGTGTGATGTGAATAAGAACACAAATCAAATGCCTCAGGAAACGAGGTGATCTTTATGTGATCTTTCAGACACATAGAGGTACATAAATATATGTTGGCCTGGCATTACAGGAACCTGCACCTGCATAAAGCATGAACCCAAAGTAAACTAGCTGCAACATGGATCAGATTTCCTGGCTCTGAAGACTGCTGATGTTTAAGTACCTTGTTCTCTTCCCCACACTCATCTTATAAACTCAGAGGCTTACATTCTTCAAAAGGATCCGGGAGTGTGAATTGCAGGAAGCCAGGGTTCATTACAATAGAGAATGGGGTTGTGGAAGTTCAGAAACAATGAGTCTGGGTATGGAAGGAAGGAAAAAGACTGTCTGCCAGGAAATTTAACCTTATAATGTGCCCAATACTAATTCAATCAGCTCCTACACTCTAGCCAGGTTTGTAATCCAATGCCAAAAAATATCTAGACAATGTATTGAGACACTGTATTTATAACTTGTCTAACCACAGCAACACAGACACAGGCTACAATCCAAAAAGCTAATTTAAACCCTTTTTCCTTTTTAAAATTTTATTTCACATTTATATTTTAAGACTAGTCAATGTAAGTCTACAGAGCCTGATCATCTAATACAATATAAAACATTGTTTATACCAGACGAGGCACCTACAATATTTACTTATTTTTGCTTGTGTACAGGTGTGAGAAGTTATTGTAGCGAGGATAAACGCCCAGGCACATCATTAAGAGAAGCGTCACAGGCATTTCTACTTTGTTTATACATGAGCAGGACCTCAGGTCGATTATTACTGTCAGTCACAAGGTTGATTAGTCCCTCCATTTCTCACCTACCATTACAAATCTGACAAACACAGCCTCATCTGTATGTAGTCCCCACAATATAACCCTAATCAGCCCTGCAAATGAGAAATGACGCACTGTTTTTTGTTTACTGTTGGCTGCCCAGATTCATTGTGCCATCAAGCAGCAGCCACTACACAGTAATTGGGTTGGAGGCAAGCAGATAATATCATAACCACGCCTGATTCCCCGATAAGCTTGAGTCATCCAGACTTGTCTGTCTGAAGAGAGTGCCCTTTAGCGAGTCCAGCGAGTTCATGTTCTTGCAATCTGACCCAAGACATCCTACTCAATCCAGGGCATGTAGGACATGGGCAAAGCGTCTATAAAACTGTTGCCAATGACCCCCTCTCCAAAGTGCTAAACAGGGCTGGAAATTAAAGATTGGACTTTTACTGCCTCCATTATCCTCCATGCCAATCAGAGCGATGGACCTCTTCCACTAGCCCAGCAGACATGCATTATTGGGGGGTTGATTAGTTGACCTAACCTTTCTGCACATCCGTGAAATACACCAGCAACACATAAGTCAAATGCTTGGTGTAATCTCAAAGAAAGAGGCAAGAAAATAAATAAAAGTGACTGGATTTTTACCACCAAGTGAGAATAAATTGCAGACAAGACTTTGTTAGACACAGAGGAAGAAGAATCATGTACTGAAGGAACAAGCACCTGAAGCTTTTGTATTGACAGGAATCGAATGATCCTGTTAGATCTCTTTCTTTCTTCACCATCTGAATCAAAGCTATTATGTTCATTTCTTTCCTGGGCAAAAGAAAATTTCTTTTCCTTGGGGTTTATACAACCCCAAAAGTGACAACAGAAAGGCCTGAAAAATGATTGGGCCTATTCTATCCAACATTACAGTAATTTCACAAGATAGATTGTGAGATCAGAAATGTGCAAGGACAAGCTCAAAATCACAGTGACTTGTCATTTAACATGTCTGTACATATAGGGTACATATATATACATATAGGTATTCAGACAGAGAAGAAATAATTCAAATACGTCATATCTATTCCTTTTGTTTTTATTCATTCCCCTCTTTGCTGTTCTTTCCATAATATCCTTTTTTGTTCCATATTGTGCCCCACTTTGGTGCAAGCTGTCCAGACTGAAACAAATACTTAAAAATGTGGTGACCTTGTAGACATCAAACAGCTCAGCTAAATAAAGTGCACACTTAAGTTCGTTGTCAGCTTTAATTCCTGTGTAAATGTGCTCAGATATTCTGTCTTTCCCTCCTTTGTGCAACTCATTACAGCAGTTGTGACTTGTATTAATAGCTCTTTCCCTCTATGCTCGAGCGAGAGGTCTTATTTTAGGCAGGGTTTATTACACATCTGTGTGCCATAGTACTGGTATCAAAGCCAACATAATTCACACTGTTTGGTTATGCTTCTCATTAATTATCATGCTTGTTACAAGGGGACCGGGGTCTTGAGTTGGCCCAAGGTTAGTACAAGCTCAGGGTGACAGTGATTCAATATGGAGGTGAACAGCACTGGGCTGGGGATGGCATGCAGGGTTTTGGCAGGGTGTTGGAGCATGTGCTAATGGACGAACACCAGGGATATCTTATGTAAGGAAGTGATTAGTATTCATTCATTCAGAGACTGCATTAAACAGTCATATGAATCTTTTTCATCCTGTACATTTTTTCCAAATGCTTTTTAACTTTGACTTACTGTCTGGTTAAACAAAAACAGTCTGCATAACATACTAACATTTCATACAAATTAAATGTCATCTCAAATTGTCATGTAATATCAGCTTATCCATGCACAATAAATGTTGCTGTCTTTTATGGCATTTTCCTAATGTTACGTTAATGTTTCCTAACATAAATCCATCTTTTTAAAGACCTCATGATGAGACAACAGGAACTACTCTATGGACATTTTGATAAAGATTACCACGCTTATTTATGAAATGTCGAAATAATTATTTTCTCCAAGGGTTATTCATTTTGCCGAAGGGAAAAACACAAACTGCACAGAGCAAAATGTTTCCATATTTTGTGCTACAAACTTCTACATGAAGGGAAACTGATTAAAAAAGTAACCAGATGAAACACTGGCTTCACTACTAAAATGTTCATGCCTGTCCTGTTTTTTCTAATTAATTTCCAGGTTCCATCTTCAGTTGTGACCTCCTCTTTTAGTTGGGTTTTAGCTTTGTCTCACAACCAAAGAAAATGTTTGGTATCAATAGGAAATGGTTTGCTTTAATGCTTTACTTATGTTGCCTTTCTGGTTTTGGACAAACTAAAAACAATAATTTTATGTTGCCAAGTAATGCCATGTCACATAGCTGTGCAGTGATTACAACACAACAGAAAGGCAAGCTAACTACATGTTGGAGAACCAATTTGTAAAGACAAGAAACGTCTAATTATTTAGGAAGAAGACGCTTGATGCCTAATCTTTACCTAACCAAACTCATTCATGTTACAGAACAAAAAGATTGAAAATGAAAGCTTGAAACAAAAGGAAATTCGCCATTTCATCTCAGAATGCATGTTTTTCCACTACTTTCACAACTTTCATGTTTTGCTGTCATAGAAGAACCTGAACAGCATTCTACACGAGTGCAAAACTATAGCGAGAGTTTTCTGACAGCTTCCTGAGTGCTGATTCCAACAGATCATGCATATCAATGAATCAGTTCCTGAATCACAAACCCTCATCACAGATTGCTACATTCACACAGACATTTACACCTCACGCTGCACCCGCAAAGCCACCAGCATTGTGGATCACCCCACACACCCCCTCACACCCTCCTGCTGTCTTGTAAACGGTACCGAAGCATTCGGGCCCTCACGACCAGGCTATGCAATAGTTTCTTCCCCCATGCTATCAGACTCCTCAATACATAGAACTGGATCTGAAGGAACACACACACCCATACACACACAATTGTTCATCCTCCACCCTGCAATTTTTTGCACGTTAAATTGCTGCTAAATACTGCACATAGTTATATGTTTACACTTATGTTGACACTTATATTTTTATTATCACCAGGATCACTTTGAAACAGAACCGTGTGCTGGTCAGTGCTGCACTGGGACTTACTATGTCCATTGTCTGTCCCAGTAGTCATTGTACTGTCTTGTGCTGTTTGCACATGTTTGCACTTGTGCACTTTATTTTTAAATTATGTATAAATTATGTAGCCTGTAGTTCTGTGTTGATCTGTGTTTATGTAGCACTTTGATCCTGGAGAAACGTTGTTTCGTTTCACTTATGTACTTGTATATGGTTGAAATGACAATAAACTCCACTTGAACACATTACACCCTCAGTGGCATCTAAACACTCTTCATAAACATGTGGAGAACCCATTCAGAAATCAGCTCCAAATCAGACATTAAAAATAAACATTCTTCCTGCGAGAAACCAAGCATACAATTACAGAACTAGAATCATGGCCATACGAGTGCATAAGACAATAACTTGCACCTGTAAAGTACAATGCTACTGATAGTTTTGGTGATCTGCTGTTACTTTTTGTCTTTTGTTTAGATACTATAGTTAGTTAATTAACTAAATTAAATTGAATTAACTAACTTACAATGTCAAGGGTATCATGTGTGATACTTAAAAGTACAGAAATTAATATCATGCACTTCGTTTGTGCAAAGTATGAAACTTAATAGATTTTCTATACCAACAAAAAGCGTAAAATTAAATTAATTGATGCTGATTAAGTCAAAAAGTATTTATAGCAACTGTAAAGTAATATATATCCATGGTAACCCACAAGAATAAATAAATAATATAACTGTACTTTGCAAGTGATCGTGCCAGAATGGGATTAATTGCATTAGAGAGTAATATTGTGGCCAGTGAAACTCTTAACTGAACTGTATGACGTTGCATGATTTAGTGGTGCATGGTACCTTTGTTTTTTCTGATGTTAATTAAAGGTGGAAACAAAAAGCTGAAAATGAGCCAAGAGTGCTGAGGACAGGTGTACAAAACTCAAGTACAGCAGGAGGAGTAAATTGGATTTTGTGTCTCTTGAGTCTGACTTGGTAAGAGGCATATTAAAAAGAGAAAGAGGGGAGATGGTTTCATGTTACACAGCAGATTATGCTAACAGTTGTACTGTTTCTGACTGCTACACAGAAAATGTAGATTCCCATTAGGCTGGTGTTTTTTGTGCTACGTCTAACATCTCAGTATCGACTCCACTGGGAAACTTCCAAAGCTCACAATGACCGAGAGCTTATGTAGTCATGGTGGCCAAATTATATGCTACATTCAACAAAACTCAGCTGCCTACACACAGGTTGTAGGTTCCAACTACAGAAACGGCAATCATGCTCTACATCTAAAGCACTGCCTGTATACACAACACTTAAACTGCAGTTGTAAAAGACCTCCACAGTAAGAGTACAACATGGCACTTGCTTTTATGACAATACCAAATAACTAGGTTCAAATAACTGCTCATTGCCAAACAACAACTGAATCCTGAGATATCTTTTCTAAATTTAACAGAAGCAGAATATTATCTGTCCCTACATTTAGATGACCAAACCAGTGAACGAGGCCGAATCAAGTGGGTTTGAGAGGAACACTGCTGTACCATTACTGAGGGCCCTGAGAGGATTATGTGATCTATGGCCACCAGGTTGGAGCGCGTACAGACAGGAGCATCAGGAAAATACATTCCGCCAGTCTACTACAGCAACCAATTGAGATGAGCAATTTCCTTGCCTGGCTGAAAAAGAAAAGATAAGTGGAGGAAAAGCAAAAGGGCATGAAGTCGCAGGGATCTAAATGCAAAAGCACTAGAATCAGCTCAGCCAAAGGCAACAGTTCATTTCATCTTCCTGTGCTCTGCAATCTAGATTTCAGATGATGTCATGCTGAAGAAAAAGAAGATTGAACTGAGAGGTTTGAAAGCAGAAGCCTGGCACTAGTGTAACCGGCTGCAATGCTTGCAAACAAATAATCATGATTTACCAGACAAAAGACAAGCTAAATGAAATCTCATTTTGTACAATCACCACTTCTCTTACAATAACATAAACATAATCTGGTTATATCAACAGGAAAGCTACCTCAATCACAGGCAGCTAAATGAAGCTTTTCTCTTTGAAGAGGATTAACTTCATTTAAAATACTGCAATGATGGTTTCATTCTGGCATTTTGCATAATATTTATGTCTGAAAGGCAAAAGCATTTGCTTCCTTTCTGTTTACATCAATGACTTTAAGCATGTATATCTAGTCCAACTAAAATGTGATGGGAAAGCTTTCTGTTGTTTCATCCAGAGTGGGTAGCATCGCAAGGTTTTACATATACCTTAAATGCACTGTAAGTCACTTAGAATACGTGTACCAAATACATAAAAAGAACAATGTAAAATATCACAAGCACAAAGCCTTATGAACACAAGCTAACCAACAAGACAACAAATCTTGCAAGATCACATTGCTACATTAAACTACCCTTGCCTGCTTGGATTAAGCCTAACATGACCATAGAGACTTCACCAATCAGAGCATATGCTCTCTGAAGCCAAACCCATTCCATCTGTTTTTATGTGCCACCAACCACAGGCCAGCAACAGGGAATAAGGTGTCCTGCTGACGTTGCCATGGCAATCCAATCTTTCCACCATTTTCAGACCAGAGTTAGAACATACTGTACTTGGGCACTGGCTCCAGTGTTATAATCTCTGACACACATTCAGGTAATGCGGTGGACTCCAGCACCTTACTGCATCTGAACGCCTCTGCTCCCGTGTTTACAGTGGTGTTGGCATTCAAACATAATTGCATGCGCCTGGAAAAAGTAGAGTGAAATTTGTCATGAAGATAATACCTACAATAATAATGATTATTATGGAGACATCAATCTACAAAATTATACTGCAGTCTTTCCTTGGAGCAGCATACTTTGTTTTGGAAACAAAGGGTGCTGTGTGAAGCTGATGAAGGCCTTCATTATAATTGGTATTTGGAATGATTAATGCACACCTCAATTAGGAAAGTGTTCGGGTCACACAGTAAAGCACTCACACAGAGGCTGCTGGAAGGAACGGGGGTCTCCATTCTCCACAAAACCCATTCTGTCACATTCCATTGTGCTGTGATGGAACGGCTTGCCGCCTGCTCCTTCTGACTGCTTATTTAGTTTGCGCAAATCCATATTTATTTATTTTAGTCAGATCATTATTTTCCCATTCTGCAAGCATTTCATCAAAAAGATAATTTATCTCTGCCCGCTTTAATGAAGTGATAATTTGGCGATAATTAACATAATCTTGCACCAAAGCAAATTTGCCTAATGACTGTTGCTTTGATAGCTGAAGTCAGAGAAGGAGGGTCCGAAGCAATGAGGCAGCATGCCAAGTTTTGGGAAAAACTGTAAGGAGAATCAGAGGCACAAGTAGAGAGTGTTGGGGGGTACATGTACTCTGTGACCTCAAATCTCTGGAGTGGATTGCAGACATCAGGCAATTGATTGGACACGTGTGAATGATGAAGGAATTTTAGGTCATTTTTCCACCCTTGCACAGACTTTGAGAGTGAAAGTTTGAGAGAGCTTAGAAGTACACAGGGGTGATAAAAACAAAGAAAAAAGTGCTCTTGTTGAGTGATGTTTTGATGAATTATCAGGTGAAAACATCTGAATAAAACATTGTCTGTGACATTTGTAAGAGATATAATCTGGGACATTCGATTGGGTGATATTTAGCTGTTTCATTTCTCTTTCTGTTCTCTCGGATCAGATTAATTTTCGTCAACCCTGTATTAAAGCTCTCTCATTACCTCTGTGTCTATCATAGAGCTTATATCATTCACTGCAAAAGCTTCATTGATCTGATCAAGGTTGAGTAGACAGGCAAATGAACAAATTAGCTCTTTTCAGCTGCTTTTTCTGAAGCACAAATCACCTCAAAAATGAACAAGTGAGGTTGAATGACTGACTGCAATGTCCATTTTCCACAAAGTGGACATGGTGAGGGATAGTAATAATACCATTCAAAGCTGCCGTTTCATCAGAGACATATGGGCCATAGGCCAGAGCAGATCATAGCCATCAGATAACTCCACTCCACTAGCATTATCTGGCTAATCAAAGGCTTCAGTGCATGCAAGGATTTCTTCGGTTTTACAAGCATTGTGTTTCTCTCCTTTGTGCTTTTTGTGTGTGCTTTATTAAAAATTCAAACACTCCCCACATGGGGTTCCATTAGCCCAACTGGTAGTGTATGGTGCTACAGTAATTGTGTCATGGTCATAGGTTCGATTCCCAGGGAATACATAAACACATAAAATGTACCTTGAAAGTACTGTAAATTGCATTGGATACGACTGTCTGCCAAACACATTAATGTAAATGTATCTGTTGAAAAAATGCCATCTAATTTCTGCTTATGTCTGGTGTTGGATAACCATTGTTTACATTTAAGCTAACAACATATGACATTTCATGTGTATGGCTTTTAAGATTTGCTAAGAGGTGCTATTCAAATCTTAGCATAAAGCTTTTCAACAAATAAAACAAACACCTGTGTACCTTTAAATAAGATTCCAAACCTAATTTACTGAGGCCACACACCATTCTTTCTTTCGTCACATTTCAAGCATTCCAGTTAGGTCAAGTGTGGTTACACGTCACTTTTAAACACCAGCTTAAAACACTGAGCGCATGACCTCTCAAAGCCACAATGTCAAAGATCATTTTCAAACATTTTGCCTGTCTCTCCAAAACCGTGTCTCTCCAAAGTCTTCCCCCCTCCCCTCCCTCCATCCTTTCTGCTCTTCTGTCTTTTCATAATGCAGGTCCATACAGCTGGCTGAGCAGGGGAATGTGTCTGCTGTCCTTGCGATGCTACCCACTCACATTTCATTATCAACAGCTCTTCCATCATCTACTCATACTGACCCTCATAGCAAGAAGAATACATTCTGTATGGTAGCAATAAACTTCTCAGAGAAACCTGACACCTGACTATGTCAACTACAAGAGAGAAAGTAGGTATAAACTGAAGAGACAGGACAGTGAGCTTTATAGAAAGTGAAAGGTCTAGGGAAAAGAAGGAGGCCTGGGGGCTTAGACAGCAATAAATGAATAGGCCATAAAACAGACAATGCAAATAAGACCTTCGTGTTTAAGAATTGTGTTAACCGGGGACTTTTTAACATGTTACGGCCTGTTCCACTGTTTCCTTGAACCATCTTTAGGGTCCAGCATATTGCTGATTGTACTAGAGACAATGCCGCAGGACCTGTTGGTCCTCATTACAGACCACTAATTTGTACAAAGAACAATGGCATTCCGGCCCATCACACCTTGCAGTGCCAGGCAGTGCCTATGAGGCTTGCAAGATTCGGGCTGTAAAACAGGAGCTGATCCCCAGCTGTTTAAATATGCAATCTGTTAAACAGACTGCCATCAGCATAGCCCCATTGTGCTTGTGTTTAGGAGATTCCCAACCAGTTGTATGAGCAGAGAGAATCTTTCCATTAAATCCTTTGTTGTCTTGCAGTAAGTGTTGAAACTACCTTGAAACTCAACTGAAAATTGTATAAAATGCCTTACAGTTAACTAAAGCTTTATAAAGTTTGTTTAAACATAACACAGGAATGTTTTTTCACAGGGCTTGCAAAGGTCCCTTACAATTTTGTACATCTGTTCTTCTTTCTTTAAATAATCTATGTGAAAATGATTTTAATTTGACCCTATGCCTTCTCTGTGATTCAGCTCCTGTGAGAGTTCTGTCTTTTTCTTATTTAATTAATAACTAATGGTAAATTGATAGGAGGTCTCAACTAATTCTGATGACACCTTTTCTAAAAAATGTTTCATTTACATAATTACAAATTAATTAATGAACACTACATATAGTCTCTAATAGGGCACAAAAAATGCACAAAGTTTTGGAATATCTTACTGCTGATGCTATAAGAGCAATTTATTCATAGACTAATAAATAAATGCTGTAAACACAACAGTTTAACCTCATGTTTGCTGTTTAATAATCCAACGATATTTTAAATGCAACAATGATTTTTAATACAACTGAGTAACAGTTGCTGATGAGCAGCAGGCAGAGACGACGGAAACCCGCAATCACTTTCATCAGTTTCATTTTCCTATTTCATAATAACACAATCATACATTTTCCTTGTAATAATTTCGTTCATCAATTCTTCATCATGACTAATTTCAGCATCGCCTTTCACCATTAAAACATTGATTATCATTTTATCCCCCTGTAACCCCTGCAGCAAGACAAACAGCTCATTCATATTTAAAGGCTTTTCAGAAGCGATTACTTAGCAAAGGGGATTTCCAAGTTAAACTGGTTAGATAATGGGATCAGAGACTCATCTATATTCACACAGTACTCTAACATCAGAACACTTCTGCCATACTCACAGAGCTGAAGCGTCAAAGTGCAGCTTTATACACATCTGCAGCTCATCAATGACTCAGTACAAGTTCTTCTTCAGAATCACTGTCTCCATCATACAGTACAACATCAATGGGAGAGCTGGACTGATGTTTGGCTTTCATCTTCAGTCCGTTAAGTACTACTGTAAAAGGTTAGAACAGTTCAACATGGATTCAAACAAGTATTTGTAGGTAGGATGATTCAAGTAAAACTTAAAGATTTCACAGATGGCCCCCTCAGCCCCCTCAGCCCCCTCTGTTGAGACAACACCCAATTCCTGTGACATTAAAACTCCTTTACTTTAACCCTGGGTGTACTGTGTTTAGCATCAATGAAGACCCAGTCAAACAGTCAAGCGCTAGGGAGGAAGTTGGCTGCATATTTTCTCTTGGGCTCCATATTAATGAAACGGTGGCACACCAAAGCCAATTACAACCCACCTACAACAGATGCCTTTGATCTCAATCTACCATAATACATACGTGATGTCAACAGTACAGTTGCTTCTGTACCAGGCCAACACAAAAACAAAACAGTAGCTATTTAATTCAGCAGCAGAGAGCTGTCTGACTGACAGACAAGCCAAAGACTTTCTGATGAAATTTCATGCCTCCAATTAATCAAATGACAATATTGACGAGAATGAGAAAACCCCTCACTGCTCTTAATTTTTGTGTTTTTATTACCAATTATCTAAATAATTAGATACTTGATTATATAAATTAAATAAAACCCATGCTGTGTTTACTTAATTGACAAATAATTGAAAGCTATACTGTGTTGTTTAATTTCATCTGTTAATATTTATATTAATACATTTTAAAATAGTGTTCGAATAGTTACATTAGTTTATACTGGTAGTATTAACTGATATTTTAATGAAATCACATCCCTGCATCTCTGGTACCCCAACGGGCCCCTTCATAATGGCAACATCAGCGATTTTCTTCACAGAAGAGGCCCCGCATATAGCTTTATAAATGCTCTATCCCAACACTGATGAAATTCAAAGCATCTCTTTCATTTATCATCTCTTTTTGATTTGCAACAATGGATTCTCATTTATTGCATTGGACCATGCTGAAAAGCCACAGTAAGTAGAGGTCACAACTGCTTTTAAAAAGAACTGAGAGTGTGTCATGCACTAAACACTGTATGATGAAGTCAAAGCAAGAGCACTAATGCATCAGCAATCAGCCTAAAGGGGCTTGGCACATCATGACTAAAGGTTACAAAACACGCCCGGTCTGTGCTATAAACTGTATAACCTTTCAAAATAACACAACAGAGTGAGGCGACAGGCGAAAGGCTTCAAATCGGCTTTAATTCACAGATTTGTATTGCATTATAATACGCTCTTCTCTCAACTCTAACAGTTAAGAGTGAAAGCAATCATGCTTTCCTGGATAACCTATTCAGATGCTATCTAGTGCTAATGTTGTACCTACCAAAGAATTCTTGTAGCACATTAATTCTGCTGAAAACGATAACATAGCGCCTTCTGTAAATTGGCATGTAACCTGCCAGAAAATTACACAGTTTGTGAAGCATTGAGTAACATTACTTAGACATTCTATATAAGACCTTGAGGATTATGCAAAAGGAAATAAAAGTGTGTAAAAGGAAATCTATGAGCATCTATGTCAAGATGTTTCATATGACAAATGCCGAAAGATCAAACAATCTGTTACAGAAATGCATAAAACAACAAAGGTGAACAGGCTGTACACTGGAAAAAATAATATATGGTTGATGCAGCCTTGAAACCTATTTAATATGGTGACTACTCAGCCATTTTTATGTTCATTTAACAATGTCTCATGCTGCACAAATCTTAATACAGACACACACAGGCCTTTTAATCGCAGGATTAGACATGTATTGTAAATGTCTGGCCACCATGTGATGGCTCATTAGGCCAACCTACCTACCTGACATCAAAGCTGCCACTTCACTGGAGGAGAAATCAAGGGTCTGAATAAGCAGAGCTTCCTTTAGTGCATTGCCTGAATTCTGCTTGTTCTGAGCAGACCAGCTTTGTTGTCCTGCAGTGACCTGAATAGGCAATGAGGGGCTCAAACTAAGGCCACGAGCGTCACAAAAGATGCGGGCCTAATTTGTAATCTTCAAGCTGCTTGCAGAAGCAAAAGCCTGCCCATTTTTCAAACAAACACGCAAGTTGACGTCTTCTTACAGCCTACTGCTGTGAGACACAAATAAAAACGAATGGCCTCTAAGACTACTTAGAAAAGATTTACTTGTGACATTTTACCCCCAAAAAGCTTTTTTCTAGGGTAAAAGACAGACAGGGCGAATTAAAAGGGAAGTTGAAAGGTCCCTTATTTGGCAGCTAAGACTGGGCACAAAACAAGGACTTGGAAGTCTGGAAGCCATGTCAGGCAGATGCCAATAGGTGCCAGGGGACCTCAGAATATATTTCTGCCTGGCTGGTATTCAGCCTGCATCAGCACTGGATACTCTGCTGCATGGACCAGTAAGATAGAACTGTGACCTGAATTAATTGGCCCAAAAACCGATCACCAAGGTTACTGCAGAAAATCAAATAGAGGAATTTTGTGTGAACACATTCCCACAGGTCAGTCTAGATGCCATAGTGATATTAATGACAGTGTTCTGGACCAGCATGTGAAATATTTATCATTCTCTTCAAAACTCACAGCCTCTGCCATTATGGGGGCAATTATTCAAAAAAATGCTTGAGGTGGTCTCAACAGTGTCCACTACTACTGAATAATGCATTTTAAATAGTTTATCTTATCTTCCTTCCTTGATCTTTGGATTTAAACTGCCATATAATCCTCTTTGATACAAGAGCAAAAGCAACAGTATGCCCCAAAAATGGCACACTTCTATTATCACTCTTATGTTCCTCCAACCCCATATTATTCTCTTAGTTTTAGTCAAACACAAACAGATATCTTGGGGGGGTGTGTGCCAACAATTTAGGCCACCCAAAAACTTTAGCCAGAACTACTATAAGAAACAAATAACCCCCCAAAAAATCGAACAGAAACATTAGCATGGACAGACAACATCATTTGTGAAATGATCAAAATGTAATTTCGTGATGAATACTTTTGATGGTAAGAGGTTGTATTGCAGTTATTTGATGTGCATCTTTGCTGCATGTGTCTTTTCTCTTGTTTCGACAGAATCTGTGAGACCATTTAGTGCAACATCTCATATAATACATGAAAGGAGAAACTGTCTCTCTCTCTTGTGAAGGCCAAAACACTGCTGTTACTAAACCTAATTCAATTAAACCTGCCACCTCTTCTTTAGAAATGAAAAATACTTTTTGTCCTTTTGGAGTGTTTTTACAACGTTGTTCTTGTAAGGTACAGATATGCCAAAAATAAAAATAAAAATTCTGTCAAAAATTTCTGTCAGTTCTGTTAAAATAGTGTATCAAAAAAGGAACATCTCTGCAAAAGATGTTGAAATTGTGCAGTCAGTATTATATTAAAATGTGCACAAATATGCAAATTAAGTTATTAGGTTATTAAGTTTTCTGAAGCTATACAATAACTTGGTGTGAAGTAATTTCTCACTGATTGGCCTAATCTTACTGTCTGCATAGCTTTAAAATCTATCATTTCATTTAGGGTTAAATTAATTTACGCTTTCAACGCAACTGAGGACAGGAACCAGGAACTAAAGTTTGCCAACAGGATGAAAAGAATAAGATTTGTAAGTGGAAGTGAAAACATTGATGCCATTTTAAAGCTAAAAGATTAATTTAATGATCAGATCTGATTGTCTTGCTGCTCACGACGAGTGGGAGCATTTCCTGGAGGGCAAAAGTCAGATCTCTGGGGGCGCTTTCACATTCTACAGACAGCATACTTCTGGTCAATAGACACAACACTTAAAGTGCCTCTCTTTAATGATGAAGCTGTCATACATTGACTAAAATCCCCCATTTAGTGACATGCATTATAGTCAGCTTGGAATTAATTTAAAGAACACACAACACAGCCTTGATGGTATGTTTATGTAGCTTGCAAAACCTATTTACAATATTTCTACCAACCTCATTTTATCATTTTAACAAATAATGAGATGCAAAAGAGGATGATTCATCACTGAACACCTCTAAACATGACTGCATGTCTACCTACGCTAGGCTGTCATCAGATATAGAACTGTGGCTTCAATTGTTCCGTTCCAACACAGAGGCTGCTGAAGGCACTCTCCTATTTCCTTTAGGAAGATGAACATCTTGCAGTTCTGCGAGGAAGAACACAAACCACGCCGGCAGGTTAATGAGACGTGGAGTATCTGAACATGGATCACACAGAGTTTTTAGCTGACAATGGCAGCAGATGCAGATACGCTCCTATCAACAGAGGTAGCTCTGTAATTAAACCAGCGCTCTCTTCAAAATGAGAGCTGCATGGCACACCACGTAATTATACACTGAGCGCTGCCACCTGGGAATTCCTCGATAAGTAACCATTTTATTCCAAATTTATGGTGCATTCAATGCGTCTGATGAGAGAGAAATTGCATGCAAGGTCATGTGATTGGAATAACCTAGCATTGTTGTGGCAATGGACCCAATTTACATATATATTTGTCCCACACTCTGTATTTGCAGTGTGATGGAGTGTGGGTGGGAGGCAAATTAGCTATGGGCTGGGGTAAGACTTTGCACTTCACAGATGCACCTAATTCGATTTCGCCTCAATGCAGAAGATAGCACCATCTTTGGCCTTTCAAGAAACAGTGTTAACAGTTTCATAACATGCTAGCCTAATCTGTTTAAGGACTGACACCACATGGCACTAAAACATTTAGTGTGATTAAATGGCGCCCTTAGCGCTCAACGTCTCTCTACGACAACAGGCTGAAAGATCATCGTTCTCGATGACACTTATATGCCTTACCTATTGAGCTAACAGGCTAATTTAATGCAGCTGGCCAGAGCCTCAGAGACAATCATACAGCATTTGTGAAATGCTAATCACATCATAAACTCTGATATCATTCATGATTTTGATCATGCAATTTATTCATAACCTTTGGAGGTAAGTGTTATTAATATTTCTTCATTATATATTTTTCTGCTTGCTTAGTGTCAGGCAATCTGGGCTAGAAAAGTACAAGAAAATATAGGAATTAAAGAGTAAATATCACATTATATAAAGAACTCTACATCACTGTACTTTTCCTGTAGGAGACATTAAGTTACAGAATAATTCTAAAAGCTCACTGAGTGTATTAACTGTATTGCATTGTAACCAATTTCTGTTACTGTAACCTTGACACCCATTTGAAAGTGTTAATTGTATTTTGATTATTTAATGACAAAAAATTTAAATGGAGAGCTTGGATCTTTGTGGCCAGCCTCCGTTAAAGTTGTTTCTATTGAGCAGTGCCCCTTTGTAGCTGTTCCTCTGTATTGGCGTCACAGGTCAAACTCTTATGGTCTCTGACTGTCTGCTGGTGGATGTGATTTGCACAATACCTTCAATTTTGCCACAAGGCTTGAAGTCTGAGTTTTGGGCACTCTAACCTTTGGATGTTTCCTCCAAGGCACAGTGATGCTCCAGAGCTGGTTAGGTCAAGCACTTTTCAAGAACAGAGTACATCATCTGACAAGACTATTGTGTCCCACTAGGCCTCTAAAAGCTAGGACTTCAAACTACACCAATTACTGCAAAGTATTCTTCTTTTGGAAGTAACTCTGTGTGACTCAAGTTGTGGTAGATGGTATTTATATACCATCTCAATATGTTGTGGGGTAGATGGTATTTATTATTCACCAATTATTCATGTTAGTTGTCAGCAAATAGAGATTCGACACTGAGGCTAAAAGCTGCCAGTCTGCCACGAAACAATGCTCTGACCAACCTTAACATACATTCTCACAAATAAGCAAACAAACTTATATCATCTTCCTGTTAACCTGTTTTACAACAACAATTTAAAATTAAAGACAAAGAACCCATGGTCCCTTAGTTAACCAATGTCCTTTAACAAAGTTATAAAGGTTGTCACAAGCTATGTCAACTATTGGAGGACAATATTTTTAGGCAACTAAATACATAAACGCAGCCATTATCACTGCAGTGTACATTATCACTGTCATCATGTTAAAAGGGCTACAAGCCTTAACTACAATGCAAATGTATAGGAATGATGTGCTAGGTTTGTGACTCCATTGTTGTTACTGTAGTCATTGTCCGACCACACATTGCCATCCCTAGATGTTACAGATTATTCATTTAGACAAGCTGTATTCCTCTCTGCTCCCTCGTTTGTAAGGCACTTCCTTGTTTTCCTGAGCTCTGTGAGATCTCTGGCAAGCCAGCTTATTAATGTTGAATCTAACGACTGCTTTCTCAGGCAGACAGCTTGCCTCACACAATAAGGTATACAAGGTGACAGTATATACAGCACATACCACTAAAGGTTTCCCAGAGTACAAGCAGTCTGAATGAGCACCTTTTGCCTCTGTTGTTCACTGCCCACCTGCATTTCTTAAAATCTTGACCTGATTTAGGCACTTCCTGTAGGTTGTTTTCTCAATTACCTTGATGGTAACCTCAGTGTGCCCTTTAAAAAAGGAGTGTGATTACTCCATGATGTCTGTCTTACAATCACCCATGAGAAAACAATTCTAAAAGTGACAATTTCCAGGTTTTGGATTTGACGTGGCTTGTGCTCACAGGAGGGTAAAGGGGCAGTGGATGATTGCACATTATAGCGCCGGAGAACAGTGATAAATATATTTCTGCACCAGATGTTGTTCATAAGACAACTCTTCTTACCTTCTTTTGTTTTCTCACTAAACAATTGGTTGCAATCTGGACAAAACAAAGAAATTTCACAAACTTGTACAGAATAGATTATTTATCCATGGTATGGTGAAACAGAACAGACATCTGTACATGAATTTGGACTATCTTTAATATATTGTGTCAAGCTTTGCAGATTTGTTTCTCTTATTAATTAAAGACAATTCCTGTGCTATTTATTTGTACCTTCAAATGAACCTTGCTATAATTCAAACTCTTCAAAGGTTTTACAGACAACATGTGCTCTAGTGCATTTGGTAGTCCAATCAATCATGATCTGCCAGAAACATTAAGTATTTTCACACAAAAATCAAACATATATTAGTATTCTGAGCAATGCTTTTAAAAAAATGACTGTCTTTACGTTCACACCTGTGCACATGTCCTTTGAAGGATGAGATCTGCAAAAATGGGAAAATATGCTGCAGTGCTTCACGTTAGATGATTTCACTCTTGGTTGCATTTACACTGGCCATTGTTGACCTTTCGTTGGAGCACTCAACCTGTGACTTTTCTAATAAGAATCAATTAGACAGAGCCACTCTTTATGTTTCTATTTTCACCTTGTGTGACTTCAGTCATATACCAACAATTTATCTGGTGACACTGATCTCATATAACCTGTATGAGGAAGAAAGACAAACTTCAGTCTGAATGGTTTCATCAAAGCCAAAGGTTTGCCTGAAGTCTCGCACAAAAAAACAACTGGATGAAAGAGACTGTCCAGTGCAGATGAAACATGATGTCATCTGACAGAGAATGCCCTGTCTGTAACTGAAGAATTATGATGGTGACCAATGCAGGGCCATCAGAGCTGCAAGGTCAAAGCACACTTTAAGGCCTAAAACAACTTTAAGTAAAACTTGACCCTCAAAAGACAAGCAACTTTTATGTTTGGGTTGTTTTTATTTTTAAATAAAACATTTTTATAGCTGTGTTTATCTGAAACAAATACAACAGAGTACAATTTCCTTCTTTTAGGACTAAAGTTTAATATTGCAGGACCAATGTCTTCCATAACACGAATTTCTTCATCGATCAAAAAGGCACTTAAACTATCACACATATAAGAACCAATCCTTTGTCATGAGTCATTACATTTCAGACATTACGGCTACAGTGACGAACATGTTCTCGTACCCAGAGTCAATCAAGAACATATAAAATGGCAAAGGGCAACTTAAAGATTTAAGGGAACTTATAAGCAAAGCCACAACAGTGAATGGAGTAAATGGAGTAAAATCTCATCTGTGCTCAGTTCACCAGTCACGGCTGTGCACTGTGAATTCATTTTCAAGGACAAACATTTTTCAAATAATTTATCTCCCAAAAAGCCATCAGTCAGGATCTAGCTCAAACAACTAAAATCTGTAATTTACAACACAAAGACCTAAGAAAAGAGGACTCATTATGACTATAGATTGTGATGCTGTCTTTGAGAGTGCCAATTTCTCAATAAAGACCGAATGGAGATTGCTCCCGATTGTAGAACTCTAATGCAACACTCCCCTTGCAGGGACAATCAAATCTTTACCAACATTAATCTAAGAAACTGGCAAGACATTTCGGACAAATGCTGATGTTTTTGCATGCACCTGCATCTATGCGCCAATCACTCGTGATCTTCCTTTATTTGTGCTAATCTTCCTTAACATTTTGCAATTATTACCTCTTACATGTTCAGCAAGGATTTTCCAAGCATACAACCTTCGAGCAAAACAATGATTCTTTTGTCAGCTGTGAAGGAATGAGCTTAGAAACTAAATGAAAATGGCTTAGCAGCAAATTCGGTTTAGTCATCAATGTGGCTCACCAAACAACAACCGACATCCTTCTGTAATTGATGCATTTTGTTTTTCAATTGCTCTTTCAGACAGCCTTGGTATCTATTTTTGATCACTCCCATCCCAAGAGAGTTGTCCATGAATCATTTGATGGATCTGACAACAGATATGGCAGATATCCAGCTGGAATGGATCGCAGCTTTAGTACATAGTTGTTCTTTGCTAAATTTGGTTTGCAGCATTTAAAGATGGACAGAACAAAAGAACACTGCCTATCAAATCAATCTTCACAGTTCTCTGCTCTTTTAATTTCTAAAGAGTTCAGAGGAATAGGATGAAAGGCTGATCTACTTTTTTCCAACCCCTACAACAGTATGAAGACCTAAAAGCAAGACTTTTAATTAAATTTGGGTCAAATATGGAAATTAATAGTAAGTAGAATAACTAATTCAAAATAACTCATTTGAAACTTGAGTGCATCTATATTAAACATACTGAAACATGTGCAGCTTTCAAATCTACATACATTCTACAGAATTCACAAAATGTTTATCATGAAAAAAATAGGGATCATAAAAGTTGCATTTACTTTATTTAGTACTGTCCTGAATAAGTTATTTTACATAACAGATTACATAACATAACAGATATATGCTTACATATATTTTACAAGAAAAAATAATCTGTGAAATATGTAAATATCATATCTAGTTCTTGAAGGGCAGTAAGGTATTTACATACCTCATATCATCCTGTTCAAAGGTTTACATCCCCTTAGCTTTTAATATAGCATGTTACATTCTGCATCAATGAATGTTTGCAGACATTTGTAATAGTTTGTATGTGTGAAACGCTGGATCTGAACCTTATATAGCCAGTTATAGAAAAACTCAGATATGCAGAAGATGAGGGAAATACCATTGGTAAAGTACCTTTTAAACCAAGTACCCTGACAAACAAGGGACCAACTGCAAAACATGCAATTACTCATTGATCAGTCAGGAAACAGCACACAGTATTAAGAATCAAGGGGATGTACACTTTTGAACTGGGTAATTTGTGTAAATTCAGTTATAATATTGTCTTGTGCAATATTTTCTATAAAATGGCAATATCTGTTATCTAAAATAGATTATTCGGGGCTTAAATTCGGGGCTTGTATACCAGCATGTGAAACAAAATATTATCAGAACTGCGTGGGATCAAATGAGATAACTTGAACCATGCACCAATGTATGGTCATTCATTGGTCTCCATTGTCATTCAAGGTCATTCATTATTTCCAGAATACCATCAGTTCATTCAAACTTACATTTCTGCTCTCTCCAAGAACACTGCAGGATGTAATAAAAGAATATGCTGATTATGGGGTTGGGGTGAAAATTGTCTTTGTTCACAAGCTTTGGTAACTGGTTGGTGAGGTAACCTGGGTCAGTGGGGGAGTTAGTGGTGTGTTTGTAGAGTCGGAGCAAAGAGCAGAAGGTCAGACTTGTTCCACGGAGGATTAAAATGAATAAACAGAAAGCATTAGCACTCCTTTATGGTCTAGTCTCCCAAGAGCCTCCCTCCTTTGAGGATCTCTGCTCATTGTTCCTAGGCTTGATGGAGGTCAGGTCTAAAGAAGACAAGGGCAGTGGGGTCAAGGGAAAGGTCATGCAACTTTCTAAAGCCTGCCTTCTCTGAAAACCCACCCCTTTCTGAGGGAGCACGGCAACTGTTGCCATGCCATCACAACTCAGAATATTAAAGCTTCTTATCCTAATGCCCCATGAACATGCTGACAGCTTGGAGGGCTTCTGATGCATGCTTGATACGCTAATCACACCCTTTTCCCAGGACTACCTCCTGTCCCTCGCTTTCTCACATTCTCTCTCCCCTTTTTGTGCACACTAAAACACACACTCGGTTTTGAACACCAAGCAATATATCTGTGTTACAATGTTTATTTTATTGCATGGCTCTGAGGGACAGCTCTGCGTCCAAGGCCGTGCTCCCATCACACAACTCCCTCTGTGTGTCCATCTGTGGTCTGCACTGTGCCGCTGGGTGTGTGTGGCGCAAAAGGGGACGTAACCAAGCTTAATGACATCCGTGAGGAGACCGATAATTCCAGAGGCCTTGATTTAAGGGTATTCGGAAGAGCAATGAATATTTAATGGGCACAATGTGTACCTCAAGAACCTTTGAACATCACATATGTTAATTAAATGCAATTTGTGCATTTCAAAGGAATTTTGGTTTTCAGTCTGACCAAAAGTTATCAGACAAACGACACTCGCAAAGCTTTTGCAACATTTATTCCACAGAACAGTGACTGTACTAGAATTATGTAAACTAAAATCAAATACAACTCTTGAAATATATCAGTGCGTTGATTTAGTAGAGAACACTGGGAAGGAATTCTTTCTTTAATGTATTGTCTGATTCTCTCGTTGCCTTTTAACAGCTTCAACTGACCTTTAAGTGACTCTCTGTGGTGCTAACTTACACTGGCCTACGGGCTTCATCAAGCACATTTTGATGTTTACTGCACATGATGGATTGATGGATCCATTTAGAGCTCATTCTCATTTAAACTGAGGAGGAAAGCAAGGCTCTTATGAATCAATATGCTTTAATGATTAATAGAGGAGTGGAGTCGCTTGGTTATTAATGTGTGCTCTTTTTTTCAGCCAGTAACTGTTATATGCCATTACACTCCAGCCAGATCCAATAGTCTGGGCGATTACAGAAGCCTATCCATACTCTCTCTCCTCAAACAAACAGGAGATTGGTGAAGTGGATTAATTAGATACATTAATTTTAAACTTGCTTTTGTTTAGCAAGTCAAATTCACCTTTGGAACATAAAGGGACAGTTCACCCAAAAAGAAGAAAAACATGTCCTTATTTACATTATCTTTTGTGGAAGACAAAAGGCAAAATGTTTGAGGTCCCATCAGTTTGTTTGATGCAAGGCATCATAGCAAAAAATTAACACTAGACTCTCACAATCTTCTTCCAGACCCACACTTAAAATAATGCCGCATAGACTGCTGGGCAAGGGCTCAGCAAAAGTGTGCATCAGCAGCTTAAAAGGGGCGCTCATGAGCACCCTTCTGAAATGGCACCTAAAAATGACAAATGGAACACCCTACTCCCAGTGCACATCAAGGTCATCGCTGAGCCTGCACATTGGCTGTCACAGCAGAGGGAGTCGTGATGATCTGGCAGAGGTTCTAATGGACAGATGTATCCACCAAATGCACATTTGCCTTTATCATGCCAACATGAAAAGTGCAGCCCACTGCATCGCATTGCATACGCTTGTGTCTGTTCCCATTAAATAAACATGCTAGAGCGGTATTACCTATGTCTCCACTGTATATCCCTTGATTACAATCTGTCTGTCTGTAGGCTCAATATTGCATTGTTCCAAAGTGTCTGCCTTCACTGACATCAAAACGAATAACAGTCATTTGCTGGGCTGGCACTTAATCTTGCAGACAGATTGGAGGAAATGAAATTGTACTCTGTAACAAAAAAGACCTTTGATCATAGAATTCACTGCCTCTTTCTTTATACAAAGCGCTTCTTTGTGTGATGGGAGCAAATTTCATACGCTTTCAGTTCCTCACCTTCCCCCGACATCCTCATTTGATGTTATCTCTTGTTTCGAGATGAAGGTATTGTATTGAGTGTACATGCACAGAACATGGCCATATTTCACCTCATGTATGTCTAATGTATTCACAGTCATACTGTGTCAGTGTGAATTTATTTTTCTTAATTTATCTCACCTGTATGAAAAGGTGGTGTGCACGAACAAAACCTTATAAGTATGACAGCACAATATGAATTCACAGTAAGTTCAACTAATATTTATTTCAATTCATTAATTAAATCTAATTAAATTTTAGTCAAAATTTTAGTGTGGTTTAGTTAATGTATTTCTCTATATAGTTATCTTTCATGTAGCTCAATTGGTAGAGCACTGTGCTAGCAATGCAAAGGTTGAGGGCTTGATTCCCAGGGAACACGTAGTGATAAATTGTGTAGCTAGATTGTTCTGTAAGTTGCTTTGGATAAAAGCATTTGCCAAATGGATAAATGCCAATGATAATATCTTTATAGTTCATAGAAACAAACTAAAGCACGATCTGTAACTATAATAGTAAATGTGACAAAGTGACAAACCTCTGGGCCCTGTTCTAAATATTTATACATGATTAAATATGTCATGGCACAGTTCTTTTATTGTAACACAATTAACGCAAATGACTGCCACAACGTGCCACATTCCTAACAAGCCCTTTTACCACACCTTTACATTACCACACACAGTGCGAAAACAGACAGTTTGAAATTATCGTAACAACTGCTGGAAAATGGACATCTCACACAATGAATATGTTGATTATTAGAGGCATCATTATACATGAGGTGAACCACTGTAAAAACATCTACCAAACCATCCGTGCCAAAGTGGTCCAATTCTAAAGGAGCCGTTTCAGCTCTATTAAACATTATTCATTTTAAAATCCAGCAAGTTCTGCTGTTCTTCTCTGCAGTATCATGGAAGCTGCATCTTAACATACATTTCCAGCTGCCTTGTTACCTTTCCTCTTTAGGGGGCACTGAGAAACACTGTACCTTGTGGTGCATCTCTGTGCCATTGTATTTCCACTGAGTACCTTCTTCACAGTTGGTAACGACATTTGTATGGCTCCATTGCCTTTCAACCTCATTGCCCCGATGATGATTCTCATTATAACTCCATCTCCCTCTGTGTGCTTCTGAATCAAAACATAATGCAAATAAATCAGACAAAGCCATCAATAACAGCTTAATATGCACATCTTTGTCTAATGAGTGTTTGACAGCTAAAAGGCTGGGGGCTCATGCAGCCAATTACTTTCAAACGCTAACCTAAAGAGGTGAATCCTTAAACAGAATGTGGTGAATGTGTCTGTCTGTCTTTACTAACACTCTGTCAAGTTAAATGTTGACCGTTCTTTTGCATTGTATTGAGCAAAGGGCATAAATTGTTAAAATAATCGTTGGATTCCGCATGCATTTAATCTCTGGTAAATGTGCCTTGTTAGGACAAGTGGAGCAGTGGTTTGTGTGTGCTGCCAACCTTTTAAAATAACACACAAATACCTAGTAAATTGTGTACAGTAGTGGAATTTAATAAATTTGAAATTCTGAGTCTAAAATCTGATTGGAAGAGCAATGGTCCAAGACGGGGAACCTTGTTCCTGGAGGGCCAGTGTCCTGCAAAGTTTAGCTCCAACTCTAAATACACACCTGAACCAGCTAATCAGGATTACTAGACAGATCAAGACTACAGACAGGTTCGTTTTATCCTTAATGCAGCTAAACTGCAGGACACCGGACCTCCAAAAACAAGGTTCCCCATCCCTGGTCCAAGTGGTAGTAAAATGTCAACACACACACACACACCTAAATGCAAATGCATTATGCTAAAAAACTCTTTATTACTGTGCAGAAAGAATCATTACTTGTGATAACATTATTACAAATAAATGAAAATATTTATTAAACAGTGATGTTTTTTATAAAGTGGTGATGTTTTTTATAAAGTGGAGCAAACAGCAATAGGATAAAAGCACCTGAGACCATACGATATGTTGGAGTGATTATACCACAGGTAAGGTTTAAGGCATTCCAATTCACATCATGGGTAACAACACCCCTTGTCACACCTTAAAATTATAACACATGGCCTCTCATGGTTTAGTGCTTTGATGTACTGTACAACACTGTACTGTAAACTGTTGCACTGTACTGTATTTACCCTATTGTTTAATGCCTATTGTATTATATTGTATATCATGTTATGTTTAATGTTGAGCTGGATTGTACACATCAATTTCAGCAATTTGCTAAGGCAACATCCATGTAAGTGCAGTCTTGTTTGGCTAAATTACTAACAATGGATACCGGGAACATGAGGACATGACACTAGGAAGATGAATATATTCATTTACAGCAACGGCGTAATTCAATCACATTTAAAGTGATGGAATGAACACTGCCATTCTAAAGAACAAGAACAAGAAACTTTATATCCTGAAGCCTTACATCATTTTTGAAACATATCAGATTGTTCGTTCCAGTGTCGCATGTGGTCCCACAATGCACTTCAGCAGGTATAGTAATTAGGGGATTCACAATACATCTGCACCACGGAATGAATGACTGCCATTTGTTGTGACATTCATTCCTCAAGTAAATTATATAGTCTTGCTTTTTGACAAGCTTCTTACTTAGCTGGTGAAAAGGAGCATGCCATAATCAAAGCCTGCTGATTGCACTGTATTTATTGATGAGCGTAAATCTGACTATAAGACCACAAAGTAATTACTCTGTCATTCATAATGAGCTTCTAATTTACACTGCTTGATTGCAAGTGAATATAAAGTATTGCTTTTCTATTGTATTCCAAAAACTGTTGGAAATAATCCCTTAAATGTTTATGATCAAAAGACAATCCTCTATATTTATTACAGTTTACTAATGAAGCCCTCTAAATAAACACTATGTGCAAAGCAAATTGTTTATAGAGAAAACCCTCGGGAATGCTGTGAATTTAATGAAGCACTACGTAATTTGGTTATTATTTTCTGTACAGATGCTACGATCTTTAATCCGATCAGTGGCTCTTAGACTAACAAACATCTAATGAAAAAAGGGTGAGCGAATGAGAATGAATGAGAGAGAGAAGTTCTACTGTGTTGCTGATTTGTTGTGATAAATTTAGTCTACGCATCAATGCCACATAAATGATTTAGTAAGCACTGCTGGCTCTCACGCTTTGACACATTTTATTAATTTTATAATTATTATTACACAGGCAGAGCCAGGAGCTACTGTCTGCTCATGCTCAGAGTGGCTGGGCGAGGCTTCATTATTGAAGTCTGAGCCCCACAAACATGGCATGCTGAAAGAGTGCCCAGACATAAGTGATGTGAAGCAGTCCAGCTCCACACACCCCCACCTGTACACCCACACGCTCATTGACACCCACAAATCTCTGAAGAGACAATCATAGCCACTAGCCCTGAACGGACACGTATGCCCATTTGTCTTTCTGTCACGGTCCGCTCCGCCGCGCCACAGACGCAGACATGCCATTGCTTCACCTTACCCTGACCTTCCCTTCCGCACAACACAACAGGCAGAGATTCGGCCAGTCATGGAGTGCACTCATGAATAAAGAACCACTAAATTATGGCTGCGCTGTATTTGATTTGCATTAAACTATCATCCACGAAATAGCTCTCCTTTCGTTCTCTTGGACCAGCGAAGGCTGCCAGGCATGCGGCCACGTAGTCACAGAGGGAATCTGAAAAAACGGATACATCGGGTTTGCGCCATCTCATTTGAAAGTCAAAACTGAGCTACGTTGCGACATGGAATTCATAACAACATTTCAAAAGGTCTGAGTGTAGCAATTAATGGCAGCAATGCGTGGAGATATATGTGCAGTATAAATATTTCTACACAGGCTTGATGTGTTTATTTCTCTCCAGCAGTGAGCTTCATGGCAGCTGTCACCTCACAGCTGTGTCAAACATTCCCCAGCCTCATCACCACATGTCCACTTTCACACACATGGCCGGCCTCAAACACACTGCCAAACTCAGCTCCAAGTGTGATATTTAAAGGTCACATATTGTAAGAGTCAGGGATGTTCACTCACTGCAGTCACATTAATTACTGTGCCACTGATCATCACAGGCCTGGATGGGGCACAATATTTCCAATTAGCTGATTTCCTATTCGTTTCCAAAAGTCCTTTTATTACATTTGAAACGGTGACTGAAAAACAGGACTGGGGATCAGCAGATTACATATTTCAGCAGATTTCTGGGTCACATTATGATCATTTTAAACAAATGGCAAATTACTTTTTGTTTAGTGTATAGTTTTTGAAAACACACATACATAAACACATACAGTATATTATAAATATACTTATTAGATCATTCTAAGTTTGGATTTTGGTCAAACATTGAGCCTACAGTACTTTTACCTAACCAAGTTTTTTCACAGACTTGCTCTGAATGGTGGTCACCTACCAATCCCCAAAAAATCATGCAAAAATATTGATTCATTGCAATGACAATATCATATGCCTTTTTTCTAAAAATAGTTTCTGTTATTGTTTCTCCAGCCCACAATCCTTTACTAAATTTAAAAATGCACTGTTACACTAAAACCCTATCAAATGAAAAACCCATAAAGTGACAGCGAAGCTCCAAGTTCATTAGTGAACGTCTAATTAGCTTACTGTAAGGCATTTCTGAACTGGCTATCAAATCCTGCAGGCTGCGATGCATTGCTCTGACCTGATTTGATTGTGCAGGACTATAATGAGCTTCTTAATGCCCCACATACACGATACTTCCCTCCCCACCTCTAGCCCTGAGCCCTGCAATGGGGCAGCCTAACACAGAGCGCTGCATTTATGCACATCTGCAATCAGTCTGATAGCACATGGTCGATGAGGGTACGACTAACAACCTTCTTCTTGCTGATATTCAAAGGTTCATTTGTTTCCATTAATGATTAAAGGGTGTCCCATTACCTTAACACGGCTGCTAGATGTTTGGTAAATGTTAATTAAAAGAGCTAATTCAGAGTCCTGTTGGGGACATGAAGAAGGGAGATGTGTGGGGGGATCTAGGAGCCCCTCTCTGTCGAATGAACAAAAGCGAATGTCTCTTTGGCCCCCCGTCCTGTGAGCGCTATTGTCTGATATCAATCTGTGAATCTTGCCTGAGATCTGAATGACAATAGTTGAGTAAGTATCATTGTGTATGACTCTTAAAGCCCACTAGCTGGCATTGTCCTCAATCGCATTCGCTGTGCTAATGAGCCTCTGCATCTGCCCCATTTCACCACAGTGCAATGTATGCAGAGATCCACAGAGTTTTGATGATGGAGACATTTCCATTTAACATCAACAGGTGGAATACTACTCAAAGCACAGCACACTGTATCAGTGCTCTGAACTGTATGACCATGCAAGCACCTGCAGTGCAGCAGGGAAGCTGTTGTCTGCATCACAATCCAGAATTTCCTTAAGGCAACATCAGACCATTTGTTTTTAAAACTTCAGGCGGAAAAATAGAGGCTACCCTCAGAAGACATTTGCTAGCATGTTTTTATCTGCACTGATACTGAAGGGATTTTTCTTTTTCGATCAGCCTGTTTTACAACTGACTTGTAAAACTAATTTAATCTAAATATCCCCGAGGCTAACTGAAACAGTTCCCTATATGTGATAAATGCATTTGAAACATTTTTTTTAAATTTGTTTTCAAAATCATTTTGTATTGTTGCAGTACAACAAATAGCCATCTCGTCTGGTCAAAGCATATGTTGATACAACAGTGTCATCAGTGAGAGAACAGCAAACGAAACGCGTTAGTAACAATAAACAAAACAACCATCTGTAAGACAACTAAACTGCAAACAAACAACAGCAGCACAATAATGTGCTTATGTGAAAGAAAGCCATTTGAAGCTTTGATGGCTTGGGTGCAGAAAGAGAGAAGAAAAGATAGCATGGTCCACAAGTGTGGGGCTCACAGCACTATCCTCTGCTGAATTACAAAGTGCAGTTCCTTCCTGTGATCAGTCAGCCCCTGGCAAAACTGGCACGGCTTTCTCCTGCACTGGGGCCCTGGCCCTCTGCCATGATACAAAACTTCCTTTGAAGCAAACAGCTGTGGGCAGCAGGATTGATATAATATTTAATGTATTAATTACATACACAGAAAAGAAGTGTTGTGAGACAGCCTGTCTTTGCAAGCAGATGGGTAACTTTAATTTATAAGCCCCCATTTATCCTACATCTCTGTCTCAATCTTCACCCATTAGTTTGCATTTCCTGCAAAGTACTTCCTGTCCAATATCTCTGAGACACTCTGTCACATTGCTTCTTGATGGAAACTGATTTTTGTTTGCATAAAAATGCAACTGCACTATATGAGCATACGTCTCAATATGTGCATAGCTTACAAAAGAAAGCTTTATTTAGCCCGACTTGAGTGGTCACACGCCAAGAATTTGCTCCTTCATATTCTGATCTATGTCCTTGGTGCCTTGTTGTTCTCCTGTTGCTGTCCCTGCCAGTGAGCATGCATCAAAGAAGCATATACTTATACAGTACACACATCATATTTACACAGAACACTCACTCTCACCTGCTCCATAACTCAGCAGGGCCAGGTGCCTCTACACATACACAAGCCAATGATATTCCCAACCTTCTGCTGCTGTCTTCTGCTGATCACAAGCAACAAAAACGGCCAATATCACAGCATTCTGTTAAACAGAAATATCAAAAAGCAAGGTGAATGTCAAAGCTGTGGATTAGTGGCTAGCAAACATGTTTTGACACAGTGAACCATGATGTTCATAAATGCTGTCCTCTCTACCATCCCTGTTCAAAAAGTCAAAAATGTTAAATCTGAGAAAAGCAGTCGCTTCTGTACACAGTGGGCAAACTGATGAGTACTAGCTTCCTCCTCTGTTATATTAATGCTGTACTTTCAGGGGACTGATTGTGTTATTTAAGTGCAAAAACAATTTGTTTTAATTCTACACACTGTTGCATGCAATATATACACACACTCTGTCTTTCTGTACAAATATATATAGATATATGGTTGCTCACTGGCAACAGGTTCTCTTAATAACAGACAGATGCTGTTGCTTAGCAACTGCTGTGAGGCAATCATGGCTTGTACCTGCTCCTTAAGGCAGACTCCATCTTGTGTGCTTCTCTTATATCTAATTGGTCAGGTGGGTAAAGACTGAGACTGTGAATCACTGCCTTTCCCACTACAGTCAAGCTATATAAATGACAGGTAGCACAGACATTCTACAGACAGTATTCTATCTGTAGAAATGAGCATGGTGTGAATAAAAATGACAGCATAAAATATGGAAGACATTTATCTCCCAGCAGAAAGGTTCATAAATCCAGTGCCTAAAAGTACTGTGCCAGTTAACAATACATCACATTTGGCCAGTCATCAGTCCTGATCATTTAGAAATTAATAACTACGTAAATGATATTGTATGTGCTACATGGGCTGCGGACACCAAGGCATAGTTTTATGTAGTGTCGTATGGATGGCTGAAATCTTAAAAAAGTGACAAAGGTTAAACAAAACACTGAAGTGATGAAGTACTTTTGTTCTTCTTCTTGGAAGATTTACAATAGGCGGACAATGTAATGGTCACACGTGGAGAAAGTTTTATGGATTTAAACCTATTTTGGTACAATGTTTGCTTTTAATAACTCAATTTGTCCGCACAGCTCAGCCTCATGCATGCTTATTAGAGGGAAAGCTTGAGGAGTTTTCTCTATCCTTGTCCTCTTACCCCTGGATATCCCCAACTGAAAACGTAGCTTCAATTTTAATAACATTTCTGGCAGTGAAGTGACTGCCCTTTAATTTTTCTGCCTTTCTGAGATTGAGTCCTGTAGTCTTCAGCAATCACTCTTAGTCGGAGAAGCCAAGACAGAGATCTATCAGTCTGAGCAGTTCATCTGAACAAAGGAAAAGAAACAGGAGTTAAAAAGGAAGGTCACTGCTACAGTTCAGCTTGAGGATGAAGTCCAATATATATGCACTAGTTTTTAAAACCAGTGAACTGACATTTGCTTTTGATCAGTGTAACTAAAAATGAACTAAAACTGTCTAAAAATATAAAAATAACCAAACAATGAGGAATTATTATTATTATTATTTTGTATAATATTATTTATATTATCATGTGGGATAGCTATTAAAGTCCAAAAATAGACTTTATATTTTATTATTTGGACTCATCAATATGTTTTGCTGGAGAATATTATTATCCGCATTTTTATGCATAGTCATTTAAAAATCATATTCAATATTCATTAATACGAATGCTCTATAACTACAGTACTCTCTCTGCTTCATTGGTAGGCGCGGGCTGATCAATAATTCAGCATTATATGGCTGTGTTGACTGTCAAGCAACATTTTTTCCATGATCGTTGCTACTTAATACATGTTGAAAAATACCCGTGAATATGAGATGTTTCTTCGACCTTAAGGGATCACCTACAAAACAATACAAAGGAAAAGAAAAATAATATATTCTTAGTGTTAGTGCATTACTATATGCATCACTGTCATTATACTCCTATAGATGAACTAATGCTGTATTAAAATTTCATCACTCAAATTTGCAATCTTCATATACAGAATGATGTGTGGCTATCAGATACATGCTTTTGAAGTACCTGAGATTTCTGTCTCACCCTTTTACAACACCTCTTTCTCTCTATCACTGCACACACAGTGATGGTGGGAGCCCAAGAGACGATTTTATTTTCAGGTGCTGCAGTGATGGTGTGGGTCATCTGTTGAGTCAAGCTCAATGTCAGCCCCTCCAGGAGAAGAGAGCAGAGAGAACTCTGAGCAGAGTGGCTGATCGCTGGCATCCCCAGCCCTGTCTCTCTCTCCTTTCTACAGGCAGGCACAGAAAAGGGCCCTGAATTTGTGATAAAAGAGGCATTCAGTTGAGAACACCAAAGACCTAATCATCAAAAACAGCCTTGAGATTGCCCCAGATCCCAGAGGGCAAAAATTGAAAGATTTCTGTACCCTCGTATTCAATTTTTTATTTATTTATTTTCCTCTTGACACAATCGTGTATGAGATTAGGATCCAATTCAATTAACTTTTATCTGGGTGAAGGGGGGTTGTATAAAAATTTTCTTGGAAAAAAGACAAGAATAAGATCATTGGTGCACTTTGACAAAGAGTTTCTCAAACTGGGATCATGGTCATGTTTCAGTGTTGCAACAAAGTGCATTTACATTGCAAATCAAACCCAGATGGAGTCAATTTTGCATTTTAATGTGCTTCCTCTGGAGGACCCTGCCACTCTGACAAGTTTGGCTGATCTGGTCTGCCATTAGTAAGTCAGTCAGGTTGTTGCTTAGAAAGCCAAGTGAGAAGAAATGGATAAAAAGCACCATACAGTCAGAAATATTGCATGTCTACACATTTCAAAAGAACCAGTTTCAGAACAGTTGGAAAAACAAGAGGATGCTGGTGCTTTATTCTGCATTCATCTATTGCAAAGCACATAATTCCACTGAAAAACAAAAAGAACAATCAAAGAAAGGCTGTCTTAAATCAAGGTTTAAGGCTCATAGTGAAAACTGCAACAGTTAATATACAAACACAAGCATGGGCCTGTCTAGCTTCTGAATAAAGCCAACAGTATTCAAACTACTGGAAGAAATTTCTTTGTAGAGCCAATTTCTTTGTGATTTTTATTTCGTTTTTTTTGTTTAGCCAACCTTGAAAGGGTCCACCAGCAATCCCAGAGAGAACGGTTTTGTTTATTCTGAATACATCATATTTTCAGGGGGTTCAAGGGTCTGGAGTGCATCATCTTTGAAGAATATTAAAATAACAGAAAAAGGATGCATGTATATAGTTGTTTGCAGTTCTTCACAGCCGTTGTTATTATTATGCATTGCATTTAGATGGTTTTCAGAAAATCTTTCGAAGAGAGAAACAGAGTGCTATCGCAAACAATCAGAGGTGACAGAGTTCACGCATTAGGGCTAAACGGACGAACAGACAAATAAGAGTATTCTAATATTGCTCAGTAGAAGACAAACCCACCAGGAATCTTTTCTTGAAGTGCCATCTTGCATGCAAAATTGTTGATTCGAGGGTTTTTAATTAAAGTCACAGTGAGAGGTGAATTTTTAATTTTACATCAGGTTGCAGATGTCCACTCAGACATGGCCATGCATGCGTGGACCCTTTCAGAGGGGATATTACTCTTCTGCCAGCACTGCTTATGAGCACCTCATCACTATTTAAGAACTGCTGAAGAGGGCATGGTGGGCTTTAATTGCCTGCTTCCCACTGTCCTAGCCACATTTCTGCAGGTCATCGAAGCTGCGCAGGGGAACGTGACTAAAATACACACTGTGGGGTTACAGCGGTTTTCTTGCTCTGCGACTCCAGCGCATTTCCGAATAATTAAGTGTTTGTAAATGATGAAATAATACGCGCTGTCTGATGAAAATGGTGGAAGGATGACAGGTTGTCAATTAAAGTTCTCATAATCACCCCTGTCACTGAGCTGCCAGATTCCATTACGGCTCCTGCCAGGATTGCCTCCCTAATTTTTTGCCTCCCTAATTGCACTGCTCATTTGAGAGAAAAATAAAATGTTTTAAGCAGAACATCCCAGCTAATGTTTTAATTGTGTTTTTATCTTGAGCATCATAAAAATCAGAGAGAGAGACATCTCCTCCTGGGAGAGCCTCAGCTGGCAGTGTTCTCCAGATTCTGTGACAGCATTAATGAATTACAGATGTGTCCGTCGGATCAAAGATGGCCTAATTTATCTGATTTAAATCTCGCAGGACATGTAACATGCACATGCAGAGGGAAATGAGCTCGATCTCTATATACCTTTCTCTTCAAAAATTAGGAGCAAAACAAAGAGGACTCGTCGAGCCAGGGCTCGAAATGTTTGCACTGGAAATAGGTATATATTTTTTATGATATATATTATGATATATATATATATATATATATATCATAATATATATCATAAAAAATAAAAACCAACTTAGATATAGAACAGATGGTCTTTTTATACTTACACAAATACAGATGCAATCGTTGGCAATAACACTGTTATTTCAGAACAGTAACACTAAGAGATGGTGCATAAACACATGGTGCATAACTCACCAAATTTCCTCCCTGAATTTCGGCAAGCGCGTGAACGGACGCAGCAGTGCTTTTTAGGTCACAGCCTAGTGTGGCAGCCTAGCTGATCAATGAGCGTGCATAGGAATTTGGGTCTGTGGCGACTGCAAATCTAGGCAGCTCTGACCCACTTACCGAGCCATGTGGGCAGTATGAGGGCATGGAGATATTGAGAAACTGGACAGGCAGTGACACAGCAGTGCAGCATGCAGAAGTAGGGTAAGAGATCACCACTTTCTGACAGGTGCTTAGTTAATAGACAGGCAAATCACAGCCTTCAGTAATTCCTGATTGGCACTTAATGAGCATATGTCACTGACATGAAGGCCATAACCTCTGGACATAAAAGAATGGCTTGAATCAGGGATCCATAATCTTTAAAGCATTAAAAGCACAAATCCTTCATTTTTTGTTACGAGAACTAGTATAGTTATCTTAAATGTCTTTGTTAAATTAATATTATGTTAAACCATTACCAAACATAAAACATACCTTTGAATGAATATGCAATACAACTTCTATGCAACTTATACATGCCATGCAATCGTTTTTTACAACTGTAGCTTCTATGAATATGCTGCAGTAATGTTTTTCCACAGTATGCATGAAACTGCATATGTACGATTCTTAGAAAAATCATTAAACAAAAAGATGTTTCTGTGGGCCAACAAACTAAACCTATCAAGATAAATTTGCCAAGCTTTTTGGTCCCAAGCGTGGTGATTCCATCAGGTCTCTCCATCACCTTTTCACCTTACTGCGTGACACTCTGATTTCACCTCTGTTACCTGCAACACTATTTTACATTCTGACAAAATTCTCTAATAATATTAAAACTAATATTAAACAATCATCTATTTTAAACAAGATGCTTTTAAGCTCATGGAATATTCAGTTTGACTTTTCTAATAGTTAGGACTGACCCTTTGCTATGAAAGAAAAAAACTAAAAATTCCCCCTTGTTTTGCTCACAATAATACACTGTGTACTGTTTTGGGAGAATATTCAAATGAACATCAGTTTTAATATACGAACATCAGCTAAAATGCAGCCTGTCACACACTATTCCACAAAGCACACAGTGGATATAAAAAGTCTACAAACCCCTGTTAAAATGCCAGGTTTATGTGATTTAAAAAAAATAGACCATGATAAATAATTTCAGAATTTTTTCCACCTTTTATGTGACCTATAACCTGTACAACTCAATTGAAAAACCATCTAAAATCTTTATTCAGTGGGAAATAAAAAGATAAAATAATGTGGTTGCATTACTGTGCACAACCTTTTACAACTGGGGATGTGGCTGTGTTCAGAATTAACTAACTCATGTTAAATAGGAGTCAGTACACCTGCCATCATTAAAGTGTCTCTGATTTACCCCAGATAAAGTTCAGCTGTTCTAGTTGGCCTTTCCTGACATTTTCCTAGTTGCATCTCACAGCAAAAGTCATGGTCTGCAAAGAGCTTCCAAAGCATCAGAGGGAAAGGTATCAGTCATGAGTAGGGTACAAAAAATTTTTTAAGGCATTAGATATACCATGGAACACCATGAAGTCAGTCATCATCAAGTGGAGAAAATATGGTGCAACAGTTACATTACCAAGAACAGGACGTCCCTCCAAAATTGATAAAAAGAGAAGAAGAAAACTGGTCAGGGAGGCTGCCAAGAGGCCTACAGCAATATTAAAGGAGCTGCAGGAATTTCTGGCAAGTACTGGTTGTGTGGTACATGTGACGACAATCACCCATATTCTTCATATGTCTAGATGGAAGCCTTGTCTTACGAAGAAAAACATCAGAGCCCGGCTTAATTTTGCAAAAACCCATTTTAAGTCTTCCAAAAGCATGTGGGAAAATGTGTTATGGTCTGATGAAATCAAGGTTGAACTCTTTGGCCACAATTCCAAAAGGTATGTTTGGATCAAAAACAACACTGAACATCACCAAAAGAACACCATACCCACAGTGAAGCTTGGTGGTGGCAGCATCATGCTTTGGGGCTGTTTTTCTTCTGTTGGAACTGGGGCCTTAGGCAAGGTGGAGGGAATTATGAACAGTGCCAAATACCAGTCAATATTGGCACAAAACCTTCAGGCTTCTGCAAGAAAGCTGAAAATGAAGAGGAACTTTTTCACAACATCTTTCAGCACGACAATGACCCTAAACATACATCCAAATCAACAAAAGAATGGTTTCACAAGAAAAAGATTAAAGTTTAGAATGGCCCAGCCAGAGCCCAGACCTGAATCCAATTGAAAATCTGTGGGGTGATCTGAAGAGGGCTGTGCATAAGAGATGTCCTCGCAATCTGGCAGATTTGGAGTGTTTTTGCAAAGAAGAGTGGTCAAGATGTGCCATGCTGATAAACTCCCAAAAAGACTGAGTCCTGTAATAAAATCAAAAGGTGCTTTGACAAAGTATTAGTTTCAAGGTGTGTACACTAATGCAACCACATTATTTTAGTTTTTTATTTTTTATTTTCCACAGAAAAAAAGATTTCAGTTTGTTTTTTAATTGAGACATACAAGTTGTAAGTCACAATAAAGGTGGAAAAAGTTCTGAAATTATTTGTGGTATTTTTTTTTTTAAATCACATAAATCTGGCATTTTAACAAAGGGGTGTAGACTTTTTATATCCACTGTAACTGTTAACATTTCCATTATGATGTGGTCATGTCTCATGAGGACTGATTGGATATGAGAATCTATGATAAAGACATAACTGAATTGAGCCCCCTGGTGTTTTACTGTAATATAAAGACCAGAGTAATATATTCAGTTCTTCTGAAACCTCTTTAAAAGCAGCAGCCTCCATAAAGCATGCACTCTCAACAAACTACTCTTCAGACTACATCTACAGTCGTGGCATAGGTATTTCTGTGTTCTCGACACACGGGAACGTTTAACACTGGCTCTGGCAGGGCCTTCTCTTTTATCTCCATCCAGTCAGAGAAAATCAACAGCCTGGTTGAAAGTAGCTTGGGAGTTCACACCTTCTGCCATTGAACCTTGCACTTGACTTGGCCCTCTATGCCTTTATCAAAAATGTCTCATTAGCATTCCGTTGCTGTAGCACTTCATAAAAGGAGCTAGTAATTCTAGACAATCTCCCACAGAGACGATTTCTTCCCTGGCCATTATCAAATTCCTCATGCCTGCGTGGAGCATTCTTCTTTTGTCTGCGACATGCATTCTGCATGCGGCTGGGCTTACCTCACTTTACTGCGGCCGCGTGCCTCCTCATTATACATCTATTCATCAGTGCCAGCTGGAGTCTCTGGAGCTCAATCACGATTGGTTGAGTGTTGGTTGGGAATCTATAGTGTGGTCTGCACCGACCCCCTCTGTGCAGCAGGGAGGAAGAAGATTCATTAACTGTGCACAGAGGTAAATTCAAAGAAAAGGACATTCTATGTCAGGCCAAAAATAACACATTAATGAAACTGGGGATGTGTTTTTTAAATCAAAAGCTGTTAATGATACTGTTTTTGCAACGTTCCTGCAGCTCAGCTCGGAAAGCATGCTGCCTGCAACATCAGAGTCATGGGCTGGAGTCTCAGTGAATGCGAAGAATGATCAAATTTATTGTAAGTCACCATGGAAAGAAAGCACCAGCCAAATGCATAAATGTAAATGCTGAGATTATGTTCACTATAGATGTTAGTCTCTCTCGGAAGATTCATTCCAACCAACATTAAGGATTATATAAGAAGGTTTATCAACATGCTAACGCAGGCAATGCAATTCTTTAGGGCACATGTTTTCATGATAGGATTACATTGGTCACATTGGTATGCAGGTCACACAAGTCTCTGAGCACTGTGAGGTAAAGCGGAAGGGAGTTAGATAGCTGGTGAACTGTTAGTATGTGGCATGCATGGTGATGAGCAGAGCATAAGCTGGTGTACATCCCAAGCAATTATATCAGTAAATCATACAGAACGGAGGGCCACAGTGACGTGACATTTAATGCTTTCCACTTACTTAACTGGAAGTATTTGTCTTTCATCTCACACAGTTGGAGTTCTGACATATTATACCCCACAATAAAAGCAGAGTTCAGAGTTCAGTTACCTTTTTCAGTTTTCAGTTACATTTATTAATTTAACTTAAAAACATATCACACTAGGGGTGGCCGAAACAGTTAAGACACCATAAAAACTTTGCAGACTATTTTTAACTTGACACGATGTCTGACAGCACTGATAAAGATGCTGATAAAGCTGCAGGACCATGCTGCAACAGCCACAGATGTCTGTCTGAAACAAAACCATAAAATAGTATGCAGCTGATTTTGACCTTTAGTGATGACATCCACAGAGTGTCTGATATCTCAGGGGCAACATGACAGTAAAATAAAGCACACAGTGACACACAGCATCTACTAATTTGTACGACTGATACACAAACTCCTTCTGACTGCCATTCTGATGTGACTAAGAGGCAGAATAAAAGAAAACCACTGTTAACTGTCTCCATGTGACTTCAGATGTAGGCTTGACTTTAAGGTCCATGTCTGTATGTCTGGAGATCTGTATGTCAGGAAAAACAAAGATACTATAAACAAAGATTTATATTCCTCTCCTGCTGGATTAACAGCTTACCAACAGTCACTTGTATGACAGTTCCAAAAAAAAAAAAAGATGATTACATTGTGATGTCCTACATACGATGTACATATGATTGTCTCTCTATAAACCAAATACATTTAGATAAGAAGAAAACAGATATACAGACTGAATACAGACATGTCATTCATCTCTAATCGCTTGTGAACATATGGCAATGATAAGAATCTGCTATATTAAATGAATTCCTCGTGATTTCAGTTTTTAATTGGGTTCACTTGATAAAGCAAAGCGTTATCTGTGTGTGAGGATGCTTGTGTCTCTGGGCAAAGACAGTCTGGCGTCATTCTTCAAGAACAAACATTGTAATGAGGCCCTGCCTCGTTGAACTTATTTTGTTTTGTCCTGAATATCTTTTCTTAGATATCAAACTCATTACACACTGAAACACCAGAGTGTGAGTAACAATAAAACTGGATCTTTGGAATTCACAACAAAGTGGGCAAAGAAAAATAAGAAACATAACAGAATACCATTTAGGGTTCAGAGGGTAAAATGTGAAGCAATAGGAAGATAAGCGATCACAAGAAAAACTCTGCTGGGTTATTTCATGAAATGATGAACTTATTTCCCCTAAAATAGTGTGTTTTATTCATGTATCACCAAAGAAACAGCTAATTAGTCCCAGTAATATTTTTACATCCAAAGGTGCAATTCTGTGCGTCTATCAATTCAATTTTCAATTTTATTTATATAGCGCTTTTTACACCGTTTACATTGCTTCAAAGCAGCTTTACATTAAAAAAAAGAATAATAATAATAAAACAGAACAAATGTCAGACAAGTGTCCCATGTTGCTCAGCAAGCAGGAGAGAGATCCTTCAGAGAGAGTAAGACTTTACCCAGATTGAAAATTAATTCTTTTGAGGAGTTCTATTGGATCTTTTCTTTTTCTGCCCTATTAATGACACTTTTCCTCAATGCCCTCATGCAGACTTGCCTCTGCTATGGATGGAAGGGTGGTGATCTATGAAACTCGAGTGCGGGCCAGCAATCCTTTGGACAATGGCATCAGGGAAGTGAGTGTATGGCAATGTAGTGGCACAAGGCTAGGTGAAGAAGCACGGGCAGGCTGTGCTTTAGCTGTGAACATACACAGTGCAACGCTCTGTGAGTGCCTGTGGATGCATCACAGCAGCAATAAAGGAAGCACCAAAGGTCATGATGACACTGAGAGAGGACAACAAGGAAGAAAGACTCAAAAGCAGCAGCAGCAGGCTAGTCTGTGTTACTGAATTAACACCAAGAAGATTAAATATTAGAAACTCATTCATCTGCCTAGATTGTGTACAAGTAAATAAGTGGGGTTATATCATAACCAACATATCATAATCAAGTATTTCTTGACCTCCTGAATTTCAAGAGTTCAATGTACAATGCAGACAATGTTCTGTTTCAAAACTTAAAATGACCTCATCAGTTCATCTATTGAAACTAAGTTGCAAAAATGCCTCATTCCAAACTTCAAACATTCTTACATTGAATAGAAAAATATATTGACACATGACCATCCACACTAACACACCATCAATGCCCATTTAGCAGCTTTTTCTGTCCAGTCTTAGTGGAAAGTTCACCAAAGGTCATACAGCATTAAAACAAGCAGTTGATGTTTATTTTTAACAACATCCCTGATCATTTATGCCTGACCTTAACAGATGCAGCATATTTCAAGGATTGTTTTGTGACTGTGTAATGTAATGCAGGGTTAGGTTAGGGTTACAGGTAGAGTTTCACATGTGAAGAGGGCATGTACATAGTGTTCCTGTAGAGCATGACACTTTCAACGCCAAGGTCAAGGGTTTGATTTCCAGAGAATATATCTAATAATAAAATGTATAGCTTGAATGCACTGTGAGTTGCTTTGGATACAAGCATCTGCCAAATACATAAATGTAAATGTCTTAAAGGCACAGCAACAGCACAAACTGCCAGTATGTTTCTGGGGGTGGGAGAGATTGCAAAGAATGACATATTTTATTCATATACTTGCTTTGTTGATTTTCTCCACTAAATATTTTCATTGTTTTTCTTGATTGCATTGTATTTGTCTATCAAATCTGTGCCTTAATAGGCTGTGCAACATAAATCACAAAACAAAATGAGGAAGTAACACGTCTCATAAATGTACAGTGGGCATGTTTCTGTTTTGAATGAAACATCACTGTTACTGCACTGGCAGAACACACAGAGAAACACAGGGGAACTGATGAGGTCATCATAGGTTTTCATTAGCATTTTTCACCCTCTTTCTTCTGGCTGTGCCTTTAAGATTCCTGTGTAAACACCCTATTCACTTGTGAAATCAGATACAGCACGTTCTGTACTCACAAATACAAGCTATATGCACTTGAACTGTTAACATCAGACTGCAATGATCATTACTCAAAACTGGCAAAACTCTGAATCTTCCATTCTAATGTAGAATCCCTCAACACATCTTATGAGTTTCACAACATATGCAGGCTGTCCAGATTCTATGGCATTTAGGTGTCGATCTACAGTGTTTGGTTCCCTTCAGACATAATAGAACACATATTTACCAGCAAGAAATCCTTTCAACTGTCCACAGAATGTTGCTCAAGCTATGTTGTAGTCTTAGGCCAACTTGAGTCATGGAGTCATGGAGCAATGTTTTGGAGATTAGTAATTTCCTCCATGGTCACGCCACAGCAGTACACTGATAAATCATTGGTAAGCAGTGACGTTATTGAGCTCAGGAGCTGCCAGCAGCAGGTTTACGTGGGTACCCCAGAGTTCTCGGCCTCCTGCCTGACTCTGTGTCATGCCATTGAACTGATTTTTGTAGGACGCCCACTTCTAGGGAAAGTAGAAAAAGGAGTTCTGTATTTTGCTTGTCTGTGAAGCCAGATGGAGGCTCAACTTTACAGAAATCCTTTTGTAATCTTTGCAGTCTTAGCTACTCAACTACTCTTGTTCTAAAGTCCATTGAAATCTCATTCACTGGGGCACATTGCACTTGAACACAGTTCTCTGAAGAGCAGCTACACAAAAGGCTGTTTTTCTGTAATATGACATATCAGGTCACCCCACACTTGGACTGATTAGAATGCATGACTCCAATTACCCCCCTCTTAAGAGGTAATTGATTTTACATTTTACTACTGTTTCAATAACCTTTAAATCACATATTAAAGAAGCAACAAGGTAAACTGTTTTGGTTGGTTGTAAAAATACATGTTTAGTATTATGAACTATTATTATTATAATGTAAATGAAGACAGATCACATTTTGAGAGCAAATGTTTGCAGAGGTGCCAAAACTGTTTCACTTCAGGAAACAAATAAAGGTAGAAAAATCCAATGGAAAAATAATACATAATAACAACTGTAGCTGAAAAGTATCACAGCACATTTAAGCTGTATAACCTACAGCACAGCATCAATTTCACAGATGCATTACTACATTTATTAAGGAAAGCTATTTGACCAAACTTCCCCTAAATATAGTTATCTCACTAAAAACCTTGTCTAAAACATCTTTTCTATCTTTCTTGTGCTCTGTTATGGGGAGAATAAAGAAGCAATGAATATATCAATAAAGAAATCTGTTTATCTGTTCTCTGTCTCATGCCTGTAAGATTCAAAAATAATAAACTATTTCCTTGCAGTAAATCTGCATTTTTTCCTTTGTTTTTTTGTGATTAGCATAAACAAATCAAATTTTATTATGGTGCATTTACAACGTGCTTATGCACAAATTATTTTACTTTTTTGCAGAGTTCTGAGAAAATAAATCTTTAAAGTGCTTAGTCACACCATGTACAAAGAGGGACAATAGAAATGAATTTTTGGGAGGAAGGATTTAACTATGTTACTTATGTAATACTGGAGGTCACAGAACACTGAATAAAATGCTCAAGCATGAGGATGCGGCATTTGTTTCCTTTTTACATGATTGGTAATTTTTCAGTTTGTGGGATCTAGATATTTTTGTCAAAGTCTTCAAGGCCTACATCTTCAAAACAATCGTCAAATTACTATAATATATAGTAATAGTAACTATATATCTGTGCATACTAAAATTTCATTAAGTCAGGTAAGACAAACTACTGAATAATTGAGCTCTTTGGAAATGCTCATATAAAATATTTTGTTTCTTTCCCCCTACATATTTTAAGATTAATTTATCATCACATATTAAAGTGTCAATTGTTGCTTGTTTTTTTTAACCAAAATCTCTGCAAATAAAGAGAAATACAAAAAAGTTTAACACAATCTCTTCTTATGACAGTAATCCACATATGACACCTTAGGGAAAAATCAATGCAATGTCATTTCTTTTATCCACTATTAGGACATGGATGCTGGTAAATTTGTAAGTCTGCCAGTAAGTCACATTTCAAATTCCAGTTCCATATACTGTGTTGCTTGACGCATGCTGCCATCTTTAGCACTGCTAATATCAGAGTTCACTAGGAAGATACATAGAAAAACCTGATTAGAGAACTGCATCCCAAACGGCCACCCATACACTCACCTCAGTAAATCTATTGAGGTTGCCAGGTACATGTTCTGCATCCCGGTGCTTGAAGAACTGCCACAATGTTCAAGTTACTCTTCAACAATTACAGTCCAGGGATAGAGCTGAGATAATGCTGGAGCAGTTTGGACTACCGGGTCAATTTAGAAAGTGGTGCAAACTCTTTTCCTATCTATTCAAGTCATACTATGACTGCTGCTTTGGTTGAACCTGCAGCATGGGTCACAACATGGAAATCCTACAGCCGTGATTTTCTAACCTCTCCGAAGGTCACGCATAGTCACCTCAGTCTGACTGTAATTAGTATGACCCAGCAGCATAATGAGAATGCAGGAGTACAGCAGAGTTGAGCTCAGGGACCTGTCTGGAAACCAGGCTGTTTATATTTAGGGCTAATTTGTTAATGAAAATTCCTGGTAATATTTGAAATAAAAACACTGTGGTGTATTGTGCATGGCACAAAACGTGGCTGACTGTGGCTGTGTTCTCACACCACTCAGAGACAGGAAACTTGTTAGCACAATTGGTCATGCTACAATCCGTAAACTTTTTTGCATGAACAGAGACTTTTAGGTTACCATGGCATCTTGCGAGCACAAAGATGTTAGAGTCACGCTACTGAAAGTTAAATAGAAAGTCTGTCTTCTAAGACAAATCCTCAAGCCAGACAGAGCTAGCATCAAGCACTCAAACTGCTCCCAGTGAATCTGCTGAGGTAACAATAAGTCGACACAAAAGCCCTGGTAAACGCACAAGCTATTGAAATGCAGGCCAGGATGGATGGCAGTCATTACTGTGGATCTCTATGTTTTTCATGGGGCATTTGTTGTCTAAATATTGGACAAAGCTGAAATGGCCACTGCAGTACTCCCACCTCTTGGTAGAATTTGAAGGCAAATCTAATATAACGTGAAGGCTCTCCAGATACACATTGTAAGGTAGTGGTGAGGGGTGCAACTGCTCTCCGGCCGACTGGAGAAAAAGCTATCCTACAATTCAAAGAGACATCAGGGTTGAACAGCACTGCAGGGTTATTAAATGCTCGAGGAGGGAAAATAATTTCATGTTTGTGGATCTCTGATTAAAGTTCCTCCTTTCTTTCAGTTCTGTTGGTGAGTGTAAGCTTGGCATGACTGTAGCGGTCTCAACTAAACACATGGTCAGGTGTGGAGGTTGCAGGTGTTGATTTGACGTCAGGTTCACTTTACGAGGCAGAACGCCATGTGAACTAGGCATTCTTACACTTCAAGGACAACATGGGACAATTTGAGAAAGTGTCAATGAACAATTGACACTTTCTCAGTAAAACACAAAAAAATATAGTGATGATCAAAAGCACAATCTCAGCTTCACATCAATATCAACAACCACTGCCACAACACAATAAAAACACAATATTAACAGATTTATTAAGCAAACTCTTTAGCAACCTCCAATACACACAAGAGTGGGCCCAGTGCCCGGCATTGACATTGTGTTAAAACAACGCACTGAGTACTTGTGTGATGGTTGCCTAGCAACACAAACCACTTGGTTATTTATTAAATGAAATGAAAGTGGGTGTGTGGGGGGATTTTAGAAGTCTTATTATCCATGCAAATGACTGTTATTTGCCCTGTTTTGGCAAAGCTTCCTCTCTCATGACTTCTTAAAGTCTGTGTGATTGGGCTGCACAGGTACTTATCAAAAAGACAAGCTCAGGAACTGAACCAAGCAGAGTGTTGGGCAACATGACATGAGGGCTCTTCACAGGTTTGTGAGAGTGCCTCTGTCCATTAATATGTGGTCTGTTTACTTTACAAACAGATCCTCGAGGCAACATGGAGGACATCTGTATCTGACAATATCAACAGTATTTGTGGTCTCATTATAATTAGCTTACCTATGCAAAACATTGCTGAACAACTAGGCACATTAAGGCATACATGCAGCCATCCGTTTTACAGAATGTAGGTCATTATAATCCCTTCCACACACAAAAACACAACACAAATCCAGATGATGTCTATGTAATAAAGAGGTCATTGGTGGGTCACTAAGCCATGGTCTCACTGAGTTTTCAATTGAATCTCACTTTTGTATTATGATTTTCACCCCACTCAAGAACTTCAGGTCCCATATGGTTTAAAGGACATAGTTTAATGTCAATGTGATCAATGCATACATCAGGTCATGCAACCCAAGAACTATGCACAAGGGTTTATTACAATAAGGGCTGAGGATTGTGAGAGCCAGACTGTGAGAAGAGATAACCAGTATGAATTCTTGATGTAACTGTAGACTGAGACAACCCGCCACTAATCAAATACAAAGATTATGAAAAGCAGGGCTACAACTGACTCAAATTTGCCTACAAGTTGTTACATGGGACTAATCAAGTGGGGTGTTCTTATACAACTGTGCTAATGTATGTACTAATGTTTAAAATGGCTCACATAAGATACAGTGAACACAGACCCTACAAAGAAGGTGGCAATGATTCAAGGAATGCTTGGCAAGTGACAGAGATCATGCATCACATTAGCCCATGGAGCCCCAACAGGGCTGCTAATCTTCTTCTGGGAAAGCATCAAATTCAAACCCATGCCAACATTTGTAAATGACATGCCATGTTTGTACATCTAGAGCTGTATTCACGACCTATGCAAGACACATCTTTCCCTTGAGGGAAAGAACAGGCTGTGAGTCAGTGATGCCTCACAGAACTCTTTAGATACAGTAAGACTGTAAACGCTCAATGAAATAGGTATGCACACCTGGTTTGTGTCAAAGGTTATGTTTTTGTTACAGTGCACTAACATCGGTAGAATGTATTTTAATTCTACCAGATAATTATTTTAGCTGCACACATGCTTGCAGACATTTGTTTATCAGTGAACAGAGAAATGAGGCAAACTAGCATTTTATCTACACCTGCATCTAATGAAAGCATCTATCAATGAAACTTTTTCATTGAAAATGAAAATTTTGGGGGGAAAATTGATGTTGGCTTGACTAACAGCACTGTAATTCATGCAAATTTATGAAGTTAAAAGATAATGTTCTTAATTAAATGAGAGGAAAAAGACCTTCACATTCTTCACTGATATATTCACATTTTTGATTTAACTAAACCCACATCCTGTTTTCTCTCAGAGACTTGGATAACTAAAAAAGCACATCTGTGTCAGAGCCAAAGTGAGGACCCATTAAATACATACACATACTCACATGCACACAGTCATAGATACACGCTATCAAACACACACACACACTTCTGGGAAGTCTGACAACTGTATACTTCAGCCAGATTTACTTGTGCAATTACCTTCTAAATCCCAACCCACACACGTCTCTCATACTTCCCGCACATCCCTCATGTTGGATGATAAGCATTTTAGACAGGAGATTACAGAGAAACAAACCTGTTGCCATATTTCTCTGGCATTCATCCATTTCTTTACATTTTTTTTCCACAAGCAAGCATTGTCTTAAAACTGATCCAGTTGTCAGCCATTTCTGAGGTGACCAAAACCAATAACTCACCCACACTGCTCATGTTTTGTAATTAATTTTAATCTCTTCATAAAAGGCTTAAACACTCATACATGTGGATCAAGCCTGCTGCACAGTGACAGGGTAAGTTAATATCTTCACACGCCGCTGATCCCACTGGAGGGACTTCTAACTGATTAAAGCTGGCTTTAAAGACAATCCTGCACTGACATTCACCTGTATTTAGCACTAATGCTGTGTTTATTACCTGCCCACTAACTGACTTCAGAAAATAAAAGGCCGGCCATTTGAAAAAACACACTGGACATCACAATACTGGAGAAGGTTTGGTAAAAGATTTTTAAGATGTGAAAGTTTTCAATGATTGTCGAAACCAAATTATGCACAGAATCTTATAATCAAACTGCTTTTCAGTTTTACACACTTTAATGTCCTTGACATTGCTGACTCAAAGAATTCTGGAAAGTTTAGCTACCATTCTTGTTTTGTGTGTGTGTGTGTGTGTGTGTGTGTGTGTAGGAGAGAAAGTGAGAGAGAAGAAGAGAGAGTTTTACACTTAGCAATTAAAAAGCAGTGTATTAAAATCAAATTATGCGATAATCAAAAGCACACTGCACTAGAAAATTGAATTCTAAGAGAAGGCTAGTCAGAGCCTTTTTAATGCATAGTTTGTCCTTGCAAAAGTCAGCAACAAAACCAAGTAAATTATTACAATTATAATTTGTTAAAAAAAAACATTTATCACATTTTTTGAGCATAATTCTATTACATTTGACCACTGAATTGCAGGCTTTTGATAGGCTACCTAAAAAAATCATCATTAACACACTATCACCCAAATTCTCTCTTAAAATCTTTCATAACCTTTAACAGGGCTTTGGCCCTATTACATTAGTGAGTGATCTATCTGTGTTCAATTTTGGTTAATAATAAAGCAAGGATTCATCATGCATTTCAAGCATATTAACAGCCATTCAAATAAGCAGTTGTATTATTAGACTGGTGGCACTACCTGCAAGCAAAATACTGTTTGGCTTTATATATCTTTATAATGAAACCTCAGGAATGCAATAGACAGCAAGCAAATTACACAGAATTCTGTCTGACCCCAGTCCAGTCCTCTTGCTCTTAAACACACACTTTACACATTATTTTCAAGTATCTGACACTGTGGGCATATGGAGCCTAATCAGATCTGGACTTTAGAGCCTGTAATCGAGTATATTTAAGTTCAAATGCAGTGTCAGAGCAGCAGCACAGAAATAACAAGCACAATTCATGAGAAGATATTACTGAGCTATAATGGCACAACGCCCTCATATGGACACAATCTACTGAGATTACACACGGTCTTAGATATTAAAATAAACCGTGCAAAAAAGCAAAAGTAATATTTCACACAGAAGTCACCAACAAACTGACACTTGAGAACCTTCCTCAGCATTCCCGCATTGTTACGCTGAACGCTGGACGGGAGTCAGTCAGTGTGACAGCGTGCGGATCAATGTGAGTATTGTGTGATGTACTTCATCATGTGTGATGTACTTCATCATGTGTGTTTCAGATAAAATGTGTGATTCAGACAATATGTGTGATTCAGACAAACGTTAATCGCTGGGATACCTTGAAACCTGTCTCTTTCTGGAAGAGGCACAATTGGATTTCACTTCTTGTGGGGGACTGAGGCTCGGTTCTCTTGCCGATTTGATCGGTCCATTGGACACTCCCGTGGTCGTTGCAGTCACGCTGTGACATATGACTGGTTATAGGTGAAGTTTTATATATATATTATATATATATAATTTCACCTATAACCCCACTTACCTGAGAACATGTAAAATAAAAGAAGGAATATAATTGATAAACATATGTATAAATAATTTCGTTACTTCATTGAATGTAACATGTGGTAAAAAGGAATTGTGTGCAGTTTGTAAGAAGTTCTGAAATGTCTCGCATTGGAAACGTGTAAAGGCAGGCAGAGACTCAACTCTACTTGCTTTGCTTATATCTCACAATGCAGAATAATTATGTTCTGAGCAATTACAGACTGTCATTGTTGATTGTGTCAATGCTAAATGACTCAAGAGAATACAATTACAGCTAAATCTGAGAGGAATGTACAGGAAACATATACAGGATACATTTCATTATGTTCATATACCGCTTTAATAAATCACTGAAAAGAGGACAATTTTGTAATCCATAAAGAAAATCAACATTAGGACCAAAAGTAACCCATGCATTTGTTGTGGACTGCAATGAGATAACCTTAAAACTGATACATGTTGTATTTTCCCTGAAACCGACCATCATATATGCTTTTTATTTAAGGGGATGAGTCTTTCATGTTTAGCTCAGGTACACTGCAGTAAAGATAAAAGAAAGAAAAAATATATCATGTGGATGTTTTTCACCGCGTCATTGCAACCCATAATCTGAGGCGATATCCAATTTCAGATCATTTACTTGCCATATCTGCAAATGAGAACAGAAATCATTTTTGCTCTGGACTCTCTGCCCAGCCACACACAATATGCTATGGTCTATTCTCGGAGGAGGCAGCCTGCAGGAAGAAACTACACCAACATACAATTTAGTGCCATTAATGCATGGGTGCAGAACAGCACTTCTTTCCTGAAGCCTGTCTTTCACTCATAGGCTGGTGGGGAAAACAAGAGGTAGTAATGAGGACAGATGAGGTCTGCAGCACTAACGGCCGGCTAGCAGTCCGAGCTTCTGCTCAGTCTCTCAGTGCCATGTCCAAACACCTCTTGCTTAAATGTTCAATCAATCTCTCCCAGTTTCTGGATATCTAGGCAATTTGGCTTCTCAGGAGACAGCAGGGTCACATTAAGGACATGTTTTGCTAATCTGACCCTGTTAGCATGTTTTTTTGCACTTTTAGATTTGTTTTCCTTTTCTTCAAAAACAAAATTTCAGTGTTTTCTGTTTTTACCCTGCCTTGACAGCACCAATTTGTTGTAGTTGGAAACAGTCTCGCTGCATATTTAAAAATGCATACGAATAGCAGCAAAATCCTCAGGCTGGCATTCTTGTAGTTAACTACTATAGTCACACCAAATGATAAACAACACCTTTCAGATAAAACAGGTTTGTCTCTTTGGCGCTAAGTGGCGTATAATCAGTTGATTGCATATTCATGCTCTTTTGTTTGTTGTTTCCAGCAGAGTGAATGTGTATGGTTGATAACTCTGCCTAGTGCCATAATGCTCAAATAGACCAGTGGCTTCTCACAACAGCCCTGTAGTGCTTTCATGACTCTTTGCAATGCTCAGTGACTGCATCTCTTCACTGTCATCCTCCATTGTGCAGGCTTTATGGCTGCAGCTGCCACCTGTCTCAATAACGTTTAGCATGTTCCCAACACCGTATCCAGTGGCTTGGTGAAACTGAAAGATTTTTAACCAAACGTTAATTGAGTGACGGTTGTGTGTCAGGATTTTCTCAAATATAAAATTCATATATATATATATATATACATAGACATGTGTATATACATAGACAGATATATATATATATATATATTCATATATATACATAGACAGACATGCCTCCACCTTTTAACCTCACCTCACCTTTTAAAGACAATAGCAATAGCCCTTTACTTATTTTGGACTAAAAAATTATATTGAATTCCTTTCTATACTGTACATTTATACCCATTAGTTGTTAAAACAGACATGTGCAGAGAGGGCCAGGACATTCCTGTTAATGAGTAATTGGCTCTAAAATATCAGTTTTATATTGAACACAACACCTTCCTGATCAATTGCACTGGTCAGTGTGATTAAAATCACTTATCTAGAATAAGTCTGCAGTAAAAAGTAGAGGTAAAGCACATTTCTTTACTTTGCTACTGGTCGATAAAGAGGCGAGCCTTACATCAATGGTCTCCATATACTGATGTCAAGAGGAGGAGAGGAAAAAGGAACACATTGCATATCTTATTATCACTTACTGATATTATGGCATCTGGCTAGTGGGGTGGAATTCTATCTCCTGTATTTTAAAGCCCTGCTTAGCCAATTTCACAATGTAATGTATTCTGCAATGAGAGCACTGGAGAGACACATTCTCCTTGAATATCGAGAGTTCAGTGTGGCCATGACATGCTGTTGTGCTGTTTGCTTTGTATCACAAATTAGAAATTGCTTTCTTTAAAACCCCTCATTCAGAACAGTATGGTTCACAATAAGATTCTCTAAAGCAGGGTTACTCAACTTTAGATGTTATTATCCCCTATTTTTTGGGGTAAAATCTTATATTACTGTACTGAATCATTTTTGCGTGCAATTCAAACTAAAAAATATATAATATGTTAAACAACAAGTTAGTAATGTATTTTACTATTATTTGTTTAATTATCCAGATAATTACATATTTTACAAATATTTACAATGAATCTTATTTGATGTTTTTTAATTATTAACATTCATTATTTATTTATTCCAAATTAATTATAACTAACAGTGCAAAAATAGTTGCATATAGTAGCATTGTAACACTTTAAAATGACTTAAAATGAATACAGCAATACATTATAAATGACTGGACACGCTCAAAGCTATTCTAAAATCGTAGCACATATCTGTATACTGTTCCTTACATACAGTATGCTGTACTAAAGATGGGATGTTACCTAGTAACTGTACACATTCTATAGTGGCATCAACAAGTTACTCTGTGTCAAAACTATTACTCCCATTATAAACAATGAAGCTGTAAGCTGAAACAGTTTAGAGTGAAAACTATTATTTTCCTAATAATGCCACAAAAAACAGCTTGGAGGGCCGTCTGTTGAGTAGCACTGCTCAAAATGAACTGATTAAACAGCACTACACTAAACAAGAGGTGTAACATTTTTTATAATATTCCTAAATTAGTTTGTCTATTCATGCAAAATAAGTTTTCACATTATAGAAATTCAGATAATTTCTTTGTTTTGCTTTTTATTTTCTTATGTCATGGTAATCTTTGTTCCTATATACATTGTTCTGCCATATATGGTGCTTCTACCATCTACAGTGGAAACAGACTGAGCTGTCACAGATGTCCAGTTAGGCACCCTCTCTCTCTCCTCTGGTTAGTAGACTCTGGTCTTGCACTTTCCACTGGGGGCGTTTTAGATTGTTTAGATGGCTGTTTGGGTAAAATGGCCTGCATTAGGCTGTGAGAAGAATGTCTTATCCGTGCCAAAGTGCTTCCAACAGGGACAAATTGATGAAAACAGGCACAGCTTTCAAACCGGGCTTAGCAAAAACTCCAATATTTCAGCTAGTCAGTTATTCAGATGCCAAGACAAGACTGCATATGGCAATGTAAAAACACAACATAAAGCTAGAAACAAATGCAGTGTTTTGACCAATAGACCTACTACTTACAATGTGTTTTGGGAGAAAGGATTACATGTTAAGACATGGCAGTAAAACTCCTGATATAATAACATTTTTTTCAATTGTATTTTATTTAATGCTGTTATAAAACTATATGAACAATTGAGAAATGAGAACAATTAAGAAATTATTATTAACTTTTCCACCCTATCATATATAATAATTAAATTAAAAATATCATAAGTAACATTGTAGATTATTTGCTTGTTAACAAATTGTATAAATAGGTTTATATATATATATATATATATATATATATATATATATATATATATATATATATATATATATATATATATATATATATATATATGGAAAAGTAGATATATTATGTTGTTCTTTCATCACAATGGCTTTCAATATGTCATAAAATCTCATGATATTGGAAAGGTGAAACAACTGTGAGATAAGTATGAGAAAGCCAAACAGTTTAAATATGAAACTGGTGATCTGAATCACATAAGCACTCAACTACTATCATTGAAAGTGACATATTTGTCAGATACTATATTTTGCCCATACCCAAAATGTGACCTGCATTTAACCATCACTGGTAAGGAGTGAACACACACACCCGGAGCAGTGGCCACACACTACTGCGCCTGGGGAGCAATCAGGGGTTAGGTGTCTTGCTCAAGGGCACTTCAGTTGCTACCTGCCAGCGCTGGAATCAAACCAGCAACCTTCTGATCACGAGCCCGACTCACCAGCAGGCCACAACTGAAATGAGTTTGTAGTCTAACAATGTTGTACAACGGTTTTGCACATAAGCCTCATTTTCATTATAAGCTATCCCACTGTCTGGGAAGACTGGCTTCTTGCCAGGTTCCATCATCATCAACAGTAGTGAAAAACGTGGAAAACTTGTTTCATGTAAACATGTTTCTATGCATGTGACATGGCAGTAAAGATCTACCATGTTAGAAATGTTAGAAGTTTACAAAACTCAGGGCTCAACTATTGACAAACTAATTACAACCCACAGAAAGCAGGTGGTGCATGATTTAAATGTGTACATTTTCTTGTGATCTTGGCAGCAGTATTTTTTTTAAATGATGATCAAATGATAAAGGACAACACTTATCAGACCTATATCCAAATGTGTTGTGTAGTTAAGCATACAGCATTTAAAGAGCCTGTTTAGGTAGTGTACAGTCCCAGTAAAGTGTGGCAGATTGCTGTATTTTGTTGCATCCTCCACAACCTACAGTAGCTTTCAGAACTGACCTTTAAGTTGGAAGTAGGGGCAAATTGTATTCAGCACAACTTTTGGGGCGTGTTTGTGCCTTTACCTGATTTGCATAATTCCCTTAGTGAATTGGGTGCTAAAACAAAGCTGACAGCATGTGCAAAAAACAACACTATCAGGGGGCAAATTCCTCCCTGAGATTTATTCTGCAGTAACCAATAGGTTAAAAAAAATAAGTCTCTATAATCATTACCAAAGGACATCAAGTGCATTTTAAAATGCATGAACAATATGAAAAAACACTGCACTGGCTTCAAAATTATGAAATCTCAGTTGGTTCCTAAATTAAGCATTTAATTCCAGATTACATGTCCAATGTTACTTTAATAGCTTATTTCCTTTAATATTTGCTTTATATTGAGCGTAATGAATTGCTATCAAATTGCCAATAATCATTTGTAAAATGACGCAGTGTGACTTACTTTGCATACTTTCTAATAGAGCGGAAACTGCTGACTCTGCGCTCCATTCCTCAGAAGATTATTTTTGAGCAGAAAATTATAATTAATTAATCATGGAATGCAGCGCATGCTCTTCCAGATCAACCCCCTGGTAACAGGCTCCACCTGGGATGTCCATAGGGACCTGAGTTCAAAAGCTGCCAATGTAAGGCCCTGGCAGGGGCCCACACAGTCTGTGTAAACACAGTCATAACACTTCCAGTTTAATAGTCTCTTTGATGAACAAGTTGTACAGGGCCTACACTTCCCTTCTGAACAGCAGTAACCTGCTATGAAAGGCTAAAATGCTGTTTGATTGTGCTGCAATTTTAATACAACTATAAGTCACTTATTTTATGGAGCTATCCAATTACTCAGCATTGCCACATATGCAGAATGTGAATTTGTAATCTAAATTACCAAGAGATGCATGAATCTCACAACTTAATGTATTCAGTGAGCTACACATCTAGGAGCTCATCAGCATGTGGCCTGCAGACATAAATACTTATAAATCAATAGTTACCTGTATGAAATTAAATCTGTAGCATTTTGATGTACTGTGCAGATCCACAATCATAAATCCCAACAGAAATGTGTGTTCTACAGGAAGAACAAGAACATTATTTTGCAAATTGAGTAAATTAATGTCTGCCTGTGTTAAATTCTAAAAGAGTGTCAAAGCTGGTATCAAATGGGATTCAGTCTCTGGAGAATATTTTTAGGATAGTATCTAAGATCCATTACAAATTATATAAATATCTGAAAACTCAATTAATTCTACCAATCAATGGAATCAATCACATCAAACAAACTAAGCTCCAAACAAGCAGAGTGAATTACACATTTAGGTTGGGCTTCCTACATTTTCAAACTAATGTGTATATTTTAAATCAATTGTGTTATGGTTTCACTGTAATTAAATGTGCAAGGCTGCATTCCTTGATTATCTTTGTCTTATTATTGTCATTTTTTATTTAGCATCAAATCAAAAAGTTTTGTTCAGATCTTAGAATGAAGAGTTTTACTATGAAAAATAATAGGTTCAGAAATACTTTCTGAACTAGGTCTGCTTATAAAAGTGGGTGGGCACTGTTGCACTCTACCGTAGCTTCATTAATGCTTCATCTGACTCAATCACTGCCATAAATAACAGAGATAATACTCATAATACAAAAGTCTTCTCATGCCATCCATCAGATAACCCATTACACAGGTCCACAAAAGACAATCCGGTGTGCAGTTTACATCTCTCTCCTAATTGCACACCTGTCATTACAATTTGAATTGGTGGCCTTAATTTATTGGCCTTCCATCCCTGTTTGAAATAAAGGAGAGCAGAATGTAATCACAATAAACTCATCACACATTATGAGAGATTCAGATGTGCTTCATGGTAATAACTCTCCAGCTGCTGAAGCTGTCGTATTTAAATTTTCCTCCGGAGACGTAAACAAGACTGATGAAGAGATAAGCAGCACATCTCTCACTTTAAACATGGACACAACAGTGCGCCTGCTCCAAATGAACAGCAATAACTTCTGTGGTTCACATCAGACATTGCCCTGGCTCTCCATGTATGAGCACCCTTCCAGAGATGTACTCATTTACCTCTTCACAAAGACATTTTGTATATTTACAGACAGATACATCACTGAAGTATCAGTGAATTTGAGCAGGTGGGTGGGTAGGTGGGTGGATGGATGGATTGGCATACTACTTTTTAAATACTAACCATATTGCTGTAAAACACACACACACACACACACACATTTGGATGCAGGGCTGGTGAGGGACAGAAAAGGACATATAACTGACTAACATCTACAGTACCCTTCACACATCCATTCTGGTCTACATTGAGACAGATCAGAATTTACATTTGCAATAAAATATCTCCAAGTGTAGTTTAATGTGGGTGCTAGTCTGGCAAGGATGGCAAGAATTAGCCTCATTTACATTCATTAACCTAATTCACATTCTACAGAGCTGTAGAGCTGAGTGTCACCATGCCTGGGAGATGATGAATTGCTAATCAGCCGAGAGCTGTCAAGAAAGCCCCGGGATTGTATGATTTAAACACTTGTTTGCTTCTGCATTAACTATTTTTAATCAAATCACTGTTTATTGTTGGCTCGGTCAGAAGTAGTTTGCAGGTGTGTGTTGTGACGTCTGCGTGTAGTCAAGGGAAAGAGTGTTTCTTATTTCTTATAGCTAAACATGTCTAGCTATACATTAGAATAAAGGATCTATGTTTGAAATTAATTTGTTTTTTAATCAGAACATTTTTAAACCTTTCTACATCATGGAGTGAAAACAACCACACCATCAGCAATAATTATAATTATAATAATGCATGTTTATGAAACATAATTCAACTTGATCAAATCTAATTACAATCCAAAAATCTGTATTATAGTACAAGAAATGTACGTATAATGAAGTAATACATTTCTCCAGTTTCCCTCCTTTCTGTTATAGCATGCAATGAGAAGCAAGGGATTAACAAGTTCTCCTTGACTCTGCTGAATGTCCTCTTTTAATCTCACACTTGTCCCCTGAAGCCTGAAATGCCACCCAATTTAGTGTCCCTAAGAGGGGTGGCGAGCTGAAGTTAAATCAATAGCCTGACAGCTGAACTCCAGAAAGTCTATACTGTATCCTAATTAGTGGTCGGCATGCAGTGAGAATTTCTCTGCCTAATTGTTCTTTGACATCCCCTACTAGTGGTAACAAAGTGCTTGGGAGGCGAGCTGCAGGGGAGCCTCCCAACCTGTTGTTAATGGCCTGTGATTTAAAAGTTAATGTGAGCTGAGTTAAAAGCAACATTAGCTGAAGGCAACATAAAGTAGAGCTACATGGATTAACTTTTCATTATCTCCCTCATTACGTGGGCCTGGGGATTACAGATCTTGACTGAAAATGTAACCCCTCCAGAAACATGGAGATGTTTGCAAAAAGTTCAGTGCTGTACACTCAACAACTACAATCAAACCTTTTCTACCAACAGACCCAAGTGTAACTCACATGACACTGTAGTCACTGTGCATTAAGAGGGGATTCAATAAGCTTACTTAACCTTGAAAATTGTGAGCAGTCATAAATAACATGACGAGTCAATGTAATTCTTAAATACATTTCTCAGTGCTTTTGTCATTGAGGTGAATTGGTGCAGCGCACATCCTTGCCTAAATGTTCTTTCCCTTTTGTAAAGAGCTAAAGGGTTTATACAGGATATGGAGCTGAATGAACTTGTTACTGCGGTAACTGTTCTCATTTCACCCTAAGCAAGTGGATTTACTAACTTAGACATAAGCTTTGGGCAACCAATAAGAAAGCCAATTTCCCCTGAATATTAAAAGTACATGGACTGAACATTGGAGACAATAAAACAGATGGCAGAAACATATTTTGTGCGATTGGTTAATAGTTAGAAGTATATTGTGAGAAAGGCTTAATGATTTTACCATCATCTTTAACATCTGGGTGTACACTGGCTTTAATAACAAACACTCTCCAGTGAGTATCAGGTTCTGCTGTCCACAGACCACAGCCTGAAGCTTAATGAAATGCAGCTTTTCTGAGCTTGAATCAAACTTCAGCTAATAAATAGTGAATCTGTCTGTGGTGACAGGTGACAACAGTAGACAATGAATATAGTCATCACCAGATTATATAGATCTAATAAAAGCTCATATTTAATAAAAGCTGCTGCTCTGGTCTCTGAATATCATTTATGGAAATAAAGTAGCATGTGTTAATGAAGGATTTCAGAGCAGGCAGAAGATATTCACAACCAATGAACTCTAAATCAAAAAATCGTCCATTCAGTTTCACTGTTTAGTAAGTTAACTGGAAATAATCTGTATTCAGATTCTATCATTTGCATAAGAAGCCAATATCTGCTGCGGCATGTAAAAGGAGAGATTATAATGAAATTTCTGCTCCTTTCTGCATTCATCATGTTGACAGGATTCCTTTAACTGTTCATTGTGAGATAATACCAGCCCTTTAGTCATTTGCAAGTTTGGGGTGTCGTAGATCTAGCTGTCTTTCTAAATGTGATTTTCAGAAGAAAATAATGCCTTACAGGCTTTGGGCACTAAATGTACAGTTTAGTACTGATTTGATCCTAACATTCTATAAAGTAAAGATACTATGCAGTATAGCAGAACAGAACCCAGAGAAATGTGTTTAAAGTGTGAGGGAAAAAGGTGGCTGGATGACTGCATTTTACTGTAATCTGCAATTTATGCAAGCAATGTATTGTATAGCAATATACTGTGTTTAAATAATTAGATTAAGTATTTCTTAACATTCTTGACCATTTCAAATTCTTTTATTTCCTTAACATGACTCGGATGACAATTTAATGCCATAAAGCCAGAAGGGACAAATGTGTAATTAGTTGAAAAGACACATTGTTTATAGACAGGCTATTGGCAATCAAGACTTTATTTAATGGAGCGAAACAGTATCATTAGATGGAGGAGGAAGGAACTGTGATGTTTACACAGGGAAGAATATATAGAACTGAAGAATATATAGAAGAGATATGGGGGGCGGCTGTAAAGAAAAGCACAGGGTGTTAATCAAATCTGAATGAATGAGGTCACATCATAGATGGTGCCACCTCTGAAATGACTGCTCAAGAATTCCCCCATTTGAAATAAACCAACTTATTTTCATGTTCAACATCCATTACACTCATTAAACATTCATGTAGACTGATTATGTCTTGGTGTTACAGAGAGCACATATGAATCTGACCACCAACTTTACATTACAGAACCAACTTTACAGTCAGGTATCCACAATGCCCAAAATGAACATTTGGTAAACATCAAATACTTTAATATTAAAAATTGGCCTAATAAGGTAAATTAATAAAAGGTCTTTACTGACCAGTGGCTTGTAATTTTATAAAGAAATGTAACTTATTGCATGCTAAATGTCAAACTGTAAAACTGTTAAATAAAAAATAAAAAACTGACAAATAAATAAAAAAGCTTTTACTGTCAAGTGTGCTTATAAACACAAAGATTGTTCTCAGTGCCAGAAGCTTTCAGATAAAAAAGACACAATAAGGCAAATAAATATAAGTGAATATACCTTATAAAAATACACATAAAATATATTTAGAAAGTGGTATTTACCTCACATTCATCCACCAGATGAATACAACTTCATTGAATCTTCATTCAATATTTCTTGTTTCTTTATGTTTTTGGACAGGTATACTTCCTGAGATGCTTACTAGCACAAACAAGTGACACAATGGCTTTTTTAATTAACTAGCCATTGTCATTGTGACAATAATCTATTCTGGAGCATGGATATGCATTAAAAAAACTACCCAACATATACCTGCTGTAATTATGGAGATGCATTTTATATTTTATTAACAAATAAAATATAAGTTGTTAAACAGCCATTGAGCTCATCTCTAACTAGCAGTCAGACCTGTCAGGCCTTTTTACCCAGCTGAAATTCCCAGCTCTACAGGGGGACATGAAGGTACTTCTTATGCATGTTGTTAATGTTGGCCTGTGACAGGTTCTCCCAAACAATACCTCATCTTTACAGACGCATATGTCCCTTGTAACACAATTTCAACAACTGATTTCCCCTGCCGGCCAATTAGGTGGGGCACAAAAGACTATAGTAATAACCTCGGTCTTCTCTTCCTTCAAAAACAAAATGAAAATCACTGCAGACCAAACTGCCAAGGTGAACACCTACAGTATGATTTATACACCTCATAAAGAAGTGCCTCGGACAATTTAAGCCCATCCTTTCATAGACAAGGTTTTTCCTGCCATGTCTCCAACCAGGGACTGACAGGCCTAATTGCAATTTAGAAAGGAAAAAGAGAAAAGACTGATCCATACCAGTGGATGGATTTCCTGCAATTACCAATCAGCTAAAAAAATATGCTTGATGAATATTTGCAAGAATAAGACAGGAAGTAAGCAACAAGGGAGGGGTGATAGTGAAGAATAGTGTTACTATTCTAAACAGGCTATGCCAATTATTAATCTTTATGCATGTAGTTATGAGGCAGTAATTCATCATGTATCGTAAACCCCAGGGTAATTAAACCCTGCAATGCTTATGAAAGCTATCATGAGTTTCTTTGCTATAGCGGTCAATCAATCTATTAGGGGTTCCGAGAACTTCACATACTGTCAGGTCACTGAAAATGCACAGCCTGGAGCTAAAAGACCTAATTAAAAGGTAGCCCAGTGGAATTCTTCAAACCAGTGCCAAATTCAGTTTCGTCTCACATTTCCCAAGATATTCCTATGTGCTGTGTATCTGTATTTCATATAATTCCCAACTGTATGTCTCTGTAGGTGATTTCTGGCTGCAATTGGATATTACGATTGATAGCTGTTAAGCCACCTTTGGTACCAAGATGGTCAAACCTCTTGTCAAACCTCTCTGTATTTCATTAATAGTACACTGAATTCTAATAGAGCAATGGGAAAATGAAACTATTTAATTTGTTGCTCAGTTCAGAGTGCATCAACTTTTCAACAAGTGGAACAATATCCTTTATATGTAATGCTGGTAACAGTGGTTTACCCCTTGGGATAAGACGCTGGCCTTGTCCACAGCATGTGCTCAATATAATTATGCAAGCATTCTGTTTTTAGCTTTCTTCATTATAGTAATGTAGCATGCAATTCACTTTGTATTAATTGACCTGATTACTGTTAGAGGTAGTTGTAATATTAGACTCCTGTGGTGGTGTGCAAAATAGTGAGCAAATTCTTAATGAACACAAAAGTTTGTTTGTGAAAAATAGTGTAATGATTTCCTGCAGACGTCAGGGAGGCACAAACAGACACACAGAGACACAGACATACAAACCGAAAGAAAAAATACACAAAATCTTCTTTGACTGTGTAACAGCCGTCCCTGGTTAAACACACATGTATATTTCTATTAATTTATTTAGAAAGCCAGCACTTTAGAAAGCCCTTGGCTCACTAAAATAAGTAGGAATGTGCAGAAATAGATTGCTTGTTGGGTGAGTATGTGTGCTGAGCTGAATGCGAGTGGAGAGTTTTCCACTTATGACCTGTGGCAACCTGTCAGCTTCCTCTTCTCCTCCACCCCTCTTCATCCAGACAGGCAGGTGTGGCTCCTACTGCTGCTCTGAGCTACTCTATCAGCTCACTACAGCTGGATTCCTTATGCTCATTTGCTGTTTATAATCAGTGTTCTCTGTGCCTGACCTGTCACCACAGGAAGGTATCTGTCAATGGAAATGGATTATATCTTGTATAACCATTGAGTAAAAAATGGTTTGGGTCCATTATTGAGTCTTTATGTTTGAGTGTGCATTAAATACTGTGGGTAAAATAGCTTTTTGTATATCAAATCCTCTTTGTAGATGCACTTTTGACTTATATAAAGAACAATAAAATAATGTAGTGAGTCAAAGTGTGGTAGAGCCATTGAGTGAGCAGAGGCAAGATAATTTGTAAATGATAATCGGAATAATAATTAGAATAATAAAGAAATGCAACTGGAATTTTGTGATTTTTCTTGAGTATTATCTTATATATTATCTAATATATCTTATACAGATGTAATAAATAATATTTTTTATATAAATGATAGCACCTGGTTTTTAGGTTATCATACCCTACAAAACATTATTAACTATTGAATTATATGCCGACTCTATCTAGAACTGCTTGTAGAAGCATAACAAAAAAGATTGTAAAGGTTTTCCCAGAGGGACAGAAATGTAATTTCTTTAATTAGTGTAATGTAATAATTTAATTTTTAAGAAAATGTAAGGAACAGATGTTTTAAAATCACTTCTACACAGAAAACAAACCACATATACAGATCACAAGCTGAACCCCAGCTCAGGGAGTTCTTGGGACATGCCACTGTTTTTACTCTCTTCTATTTGAATGATGGCACATTTTCTTTTGTGTTCAAAGTGAGTGGCAAGCCTTGCACAGAATCAGCCTTTTCAAAAAGCGAGTCTTCTGAAGCCCTCCCATGGCACTGAACATAATGGTAAGTAGAGGCAACTGAGGACTGGAAGTGTAAGACATAATAACTACAAAAGTCTGTTAAAGCAAGTAGAGAGTAAAGTTGTAGTGTGAGAAGTAAATAGGCTAAATGAGTGATCACACTGAAATCTTATATTGTACCTTCAATATGCAGCTCACTCGTGCACAAATCATTAATTAAAAATGTATGAGACTGCTGAGATTATAAATGAACAGTGTCTACACTATGATACCATAAGCCAGTGAAAGAGTGCAAATGAGCTTAGACAACTTAGAGAACATGTCAATTGTCATATGTAAAGGTGCAGCCTCTTTTTAACTTCTATTCACAGAGAACTGTTCCTTTCTACATTTGTTTTTTTGTTTTTCCAACTATATTGTTTCTTATATGATGATAAAGATAGGGAAAGATGTGCCACACCCACCTCCAATGTTTCTTTCTCTACACCTGAGAATGGAATTGCGGGAAAGAGTTTTATTTACATGTTCCATTCCATGGCAAATGGAACCATGTCCTCCTTTTGTGGAACACAAGGTCATGTGGACGTGTAGGTAAAATGTATTAATCAACAAAAGCTGAGGTGGATTTGGGGTAAGGATGGTGTATGCAATAGTACATTCAAATCACCTGGTAATATAATGTGAGGAAAAGGGTCTTAAAGATAGAAGGTTCTCAAAATGCCTATAATTATCAGACTATAGCTTCCCCCACCCTCTTCCCACAAGGCCTTGGTGCATTCCTGGAAGAATGAAGAGAGTGTGGGTGAGGAAGGGAAGAGAGGGCACTTTGACCTCTCTAATGAAAATTAGAGGGTGAATCAAGGAAACAATTCTAACTCATCAGTAAAGAATAAACATCCTCTTTGTTTGGAAGAGTGTATGACAAATGAAGTCATACATCTTTTGAGTGGATCTTTAGGAGCTCTTTCACAGTCAGTGTAATCATGATATTATGTGTGGAAGCTGTATGGACTCACAAAAAGAACTGAACAGTCTTATATAGCATGAGAATTATGAACAGTAAGTACAGCAACCCTGTTATTTACAAAAGCAGCAATCATGCATACGGGTTGAGACTTGACCTTGCATCTCAGGTAAGAGGTACATAAACTCATTGTATAGCTCTTTCTGTCTGTTTCTCATTCTGTTTTCTTTTTTTGCTCTTACTTTTGTCTTGTGTCTATTCTCAAGCCTATTTTATTAGGCCACCCATAAATAGTTTGTATGCCATGCATTAAATCCATGTCCCTTGATATACTGTGAAACAGTCTAGTAAACTCTGGGTTCATTTAATCTCTCCTGAGACCTGGAATTAAGAGTTGATGCAAGAGGAGAAATTACACTCAACTTGAAAACTCAGACAGACATAACCAAAGGTCAAATCATTTTTTTTTGACACTGGCTTTCTCCTTGACACTGGTCAGTACTTAACTGGGCACAGTCTTAAAATCACAACTCAGAGTTTTAATGACTATTCTGCAACATACCTTTATGTACCAGTTCTTGGGTAATCATCTTTTATTAACACACAGTTTACTTCTGTATTTCAGGGTTGTATGGTTCTGAGATTATATTTAAGTTGATTAAATATTTCATTGTGCAGAGAGGCTGTATCTAAGAACCCACTTATCAAATGTCTTCTGTTGACTCTTTTACTCTTTTGACTTTTATAGAAGGCAAAATTTCAGACACAGTTATGACCTCTTTTAAAACTTTTGATTGGGTTGTGGGATCGTGCTGTGAAGTAATGTGAGATCGTTTTTTACATGCAGAGTACACTGCACTTATCTATGAAAGGCTTTCCAATAAAAATTAGGCAAGAAACGCTTACTTTTAAAACTCGGGCACAATGATCTCCCTTGAAAATTTATTGTGCTAATAAGTACAACTGCTCAATAGAACAACAACTTGTGCTCTCCAACACCAATTTTCAAGTACGTTCACATGATCTACTTTCTATTGCCATATAATATGTAAATAATAGAATTAGGAAATGATTTATTGATTACACAGACACAGCAATGCCTAAAGAATACAAGAGATGTATAACAACATTTGCTTGACCCATTTCAATAGTGATGGGAACCACTTTTTGCACCACTTGCAAAAATGACACTCGCAAACAATAAAAGAGGTGCCATGCTGACATTGTTTTGTACATCTTTTGTTGTACAAAAACAACATAAAACAACAAACAACAACAAAAAAGTCAGATGTTATCATCTGTCAACTTATTTGTCTGATACATTTCTGCTGACATTTCCAAAAGACACACATTCTCAAAAATCTACTTTCCATACCATACTGTTCCATGGCACATGGATTTCAACTAGAGACAAAAAGGAATGTATATATGACCTCCATATAAGGGATGCCGCACAGCACTCTTGGTCCTTAGAGTCCAGAGACTGATAATGTTATTTTAGCACAACAGAGGAGGGGAGAAGTTAGTCAAGCACTGTTCCCACTATTCCTGAACTTGGTCCCTTAGAAATGATCTGAAGTACTTCACCAAAACAAACCACCTGCTAGGCTAGAATGTGAGCACTTTGAATTCCTACAGAACAATGGCAGCTTTCAACAGTTCTTGTTCCTTAGTGGATTGTCCATTTGGAACAAAAAGCCATGTTCCTTTATTCCACTTTCCTTTTAACTGAGACTTGATGCCACAAGGTTTTGTAAGCCTGTTTCCTGACCTACCTTTTCTGGCATACTTTTCAAAAAAGAGCCTCGTTCAGGATGTGGCACTGGGTTGGAGAGCAGCTGTTGTGATGAGCATTACCACTTGCTGCCCAACATCTGCGCCATCACACAGCTTACTGTGATCACGAGAGACAAGGTTACTGAAAGATTAAAAAAAAAAATCTTCTCCCCCTATTTAGATGCCTTTTTCACTATCATAAAGGCAAAAGCTATTGTAATCATTTTTTGAGTATTTTAGTGTCCAAATAAAGCTAATCTATAAGTTCCATAAATTAACTTATCCATATATTATCTGTCTATTTTATGTATATAATTTGGTTTTATAATTAGAGGAGAAAACATCCTTAAAACAGGCTGTTGACTGTCATTAGGTAAAACACTGAGAAATGTCTGTCATGCCACCCACTCTAGCCATTGTATTTCTCACGGGGGTCAATATATTTTATTCACCAATTATACACTAAAGGTCAATTTTTCTCTAAGATGAGTGCATGCTAGGGAGGAGGCAATTATAGCTGAATGTATCCATACAACAGAGCTCTCAAAGAGATTTTTTTAAACACCCTTACACATTCCCCAAAGAAACAGGAAATGGTGATTAATCATAGCAAAATGTGTAGAAAAATGACAGTACATTGTCTTTTCTGTTTAACCTGTTTTCTGGTATTGATGGAGTCTATTTTTTGGACCTCATTTGTCGGAAGCTTGCAGGGCATGTCACTCATCGGAATGACAATTATATAAATACTTAACTGAAAGTAAAGAGCATAATTCATTAATATCCAAGAATATTACAGAACAGTGTTTCTTATCTGGCTTCATTTCATGAACTGTATTTAACTGTATATAGATATCAGGTGGCAACCCAACACTGACTGTATCAAAATATTCATAACATGTTAATTGTGTTACCAATAATTAACCAAATCCATCATCATTTTCTGAAGTCTATTCATGGTTTCATTATTCATAATTTGGCTAGCTGCCATCATGTGACATGAATTTATGGTCAAATACCTAAGAAAAATTTTAGTTTTTGCTGTTCTAACTATGCATAAACATATTTGATGCATTTCACTATTTGTTTTAAGCACTGCATTTTCCCTGCTGTCTTTGACAGATCTGTGATTTTTGGGGTCACAGACTATCAAGTTGAGCATCAATATAAAAATTAAAAAATGTCTGGGAAGCCCATATGATTACTTTAAATATGTTTGAGATGACGTTCAATAACTGGTTATGCAAATAAAGCATTTACATATTCTGGTGCTGGAAATAATGAGATGTTCCAATGCAAAACCTAACAATAAAAAATGGCAGTCAATTTCAACCACATGCATCATTTTGTGGACATACAACTGCATGTCAGTGCCACAGTCAAATATGCCAAGCATACTCCTATTACTAATTTACATGTCTATTAGAAATCTGTCACATCTTCATTCTTTCTCAAGTCTAAATGACTGCAGTGAGATTGTTTCTGCTCAGCTGCAGCACAAGTAGATCAGACTGTACTCTCTTTGCTGAACTCCTCTCCCTGCCACCCACAGGCTCAGCCTTGACACCAGCAGCGGCCTCTGAGGTTCAAACTGTTAAGAGCTTAACAGTAAGCATTCCCATCAGCCCCCCTAGCTTCTGCTCCTTAACCTACCGCCTATATGACACCGCCCTTTACACCCGCTAACTCTACAAATGCAGCCAGGCTGAGGCTGAGGTCACTTAACGCCTGGAGTGATTTTTGAGTTTAGTGCTTTTATTCAGTAATTGCTTTCATCAATTTTTCGTTGGTATCATAAATAGTGAAAATAGTCTATGAGGAAAAATAATTACCTTTAAAACATTTATGGGTAATGGCAGTAAAATGCAGTATGAGTCTTTATAATAGAGACTAAATTTTGGGAGTATTCCTAGAAGGTGACAGAATTAACCTTTTGTTATTTAGATAAAATTGTTATCTAAATGTAGACTTATCTACATTTACATTATATTTATATGTATTCAATTAATAGATACTTTTATCTAAAGCCAGAGAGAGAGCATTTAACATTGCACTAAGAACCAACAAGCCTAGTGTACAAAGCTACATTTACATGTGCGAATAGTTCTGATGCCAGGGACAGGATGAACGGTAGAATTTTCCCACATTTAAATATCATCTGGAAGGTGCATTCACACAAACCTTTGCAATTTTTCCTGATTTTGTTCTTTTAAGAGTCAAACCCCCCTGCCATGATATTAGGGATGAAGTATTTGTAATTGAACCACAGTGCACAGGGGCCATGAATTTCAGTCAATCACAGCCACAGTTAGCATTTTACCTTTTACCCAATTAGCAATTACGGTGTGAAGGAAATATCTCCTCTTTACAGCCAGCACTAATGAGTAATAAACTTCACATAAGACTCCACTGGCTCACTTAGCAAATAAGAGCAGTCGGGATTTCTTGAAAAAAGAAGGGGCTGGTACTTTTGCAGACCCACCGACCTGCAATGCTGTTGCTTGGGGCAAATATCTTTATCAATTAGCTTCTAAGACTCTGTATACCATGTTTGCCCTTAAAAGTCTAAATTTACTAAGAAATGTGATAGCAGTTTGTGATAGCACTGTTTACCTGTTTTAGCTCCTGTTTCAGAAAAGAAAATTATTAACGCATGTAGTTTAACAATGACCTCATGCAACGAGAGCATGCTGACGATGTAGGTATGAGAGACGACCAAGGCATAAGAATGGGAAGCAGGATGCAATGAGATGAAACATATGATATATGAAAGTAATGCTCTCATTCCAATGACACATGGCCTGAACAGACAACTCATTAGCAGCAATTAGTGATGACACAAAGGTCTCACCCACATATCACACACACGCACACTCTCCCTCTTGAAATCTTTTCATGCCATATGAAAGACAGAAGCTTTCTCCTTACTAATTATGGATCTCATTCATTATCTGAGTGAATCAGGCTGCAATGCTTTGGCCTTTGTCCTCTTGCCCAGCTCCAATCAGACTCTAAATGAGGCAGAAGAAATGAGGCTGATTTCTGTAATGGAAGTGAACTAACAAAAAGCCCCTCAGAGTGACAGAAAATACTGATTCACATTCGCACCAGAACAACAACAACAAGGGCTGCGTTTTTAATCAAAACAAGGGCAAATTAAACAGCATATTTTTAACCAAATCTGCATTTCCTGCAGGAAATACCAACGCTTGCAAGGCAGCAAAAAATGTTAAAATGTTAAGTAAGCTTTAGGCTTTGAAAATACAATCGTAACAGTATAATCTTTGCAGTGGCCATAACACTGAGCACACGTTTAGTTTTCCATTGGCTGTGTATGAGAATCAACATGTCTTTGCTGCATAATAGTGGTTTAACATAATAAAACTAATGCAAAGGAAGCAATATGGACCATAATTTATTATGCAAACAAATCTACAACAAAAGCTTACAATTATATATGCAAATATCACAAACACATTCACACTTTCACAGCATTCTATCATTGCAAGTCAATGGGACATTTTAAAAATTGAATCTTCAATCTCCTAAAAAGTATAAAATCCACAAATATTCCACCTCAGGCTGAAAGTGAAACTGAATTCAAGATGAATTAATTGAGAACTTGAAATTGTTCACCTTGTACGGAATAACAAAAAAAAATAACTATTTAAAATGAACAACTAGATAAAATAAAAAGGAGGGAAAATAAAGGTTAATGAACTATTTGAATGAATTCAAATCCTTGAAAGTTCTACAGGCTGCAGGAAGAGAAAGTTGATATGAATGAATGCATCAGATTCATGACACACAATGAGAGTGCTATCACTATCTCTCCATGTGCAAATCCACCTCTCGAGCACCTCCACATACATCCACCACAAATATTTCCACACTCTGAAAGGGATGTGCAAAGCTTGTGAGAGAACACCCTTCCTGACAGCCTCTCTGGTGTTTCCAGTGTATCTCTTATCAATTTCCCTTCTCCCGAGCTTTATTTCCCTGAGATGATGAAGTGGACCCCAGGAGGCAGCAGCTCTGCACAGCGCCTGAAGCTGTAGGAGACACCTTACTGGCCTCCAGACAGCCTCACATACAAACCTCATTTGTATATTATGACAATGAAACCATTACTCGCAAAATCGCTCTAAGCTGTATTTTGACAGCTGATTACAAAGTGATGTGATTTATATTGCGTGTCAATGCAAGTTTTCTCTTGGAAAGTAAGAACTAAAGAAAAGCCAGCATAGTGTGTGCATAATATCTTGCTGCTCAATCACTCATGAAGCACTCAGTTACTGCTTCCTGTCATGTTGTCTTTTGAAACAATGAGACAGAAATCATGTGAGTGGGCAGCTTTACAGAAACAGCTCATAATGGAAAGATGCATTTAACATACAAAAATAAATCCCATATGACACTTGTAGTCTATTTGTTTTAAAGGCATAAATGTTTCAGTTTCTTTCAAAGTAAAACAGACATTATACACACATATTTCTATCATATTTAAGCTTGCTGAGGAGAAGCAGCAGAGCAGGGCAAACTTTTGACTACTTCCTGCACCACAAGAAAAGGCAAGCGGGAAATAAGCGTGACCAACGTGTTGGCGGATGTTACTGCATCACACGGCGCATATGACATTCCCTATTAAACTAATTTTCTCCGCCGTGGACCGATGCTCACACCAGCTATAAGTCTTGCAAAATGGGAAAATGAAATTTGGTTAAACCTCCCGTGGATCCCAGCTGATTGATGACTTTGTGGTGGGTTTCTGCCGCACACAATTACAATCGCAATCAGATAGGCGAGGCCCCCCCCAGCCTCGTAGGGAAGACTTAGACGGAGATGTCACAGTCGAGACACAACAGCAGGAATTTGCTCTCAAATTAGATGTAGTAGATGAACTCAGCTTCCACAGAGCTGCAGATGGAGGAGTTGTTATCAACAACAATATTCATCTCTACTCACTTTCCAAAATAATAAAAAAGCACCATAAAACAGCACTCAATGCTCAGGCAGAACTAAAAGACCCTGGGGTGAATTACCTGTCTCACCATCTCCATTGAATGCTTCTGTAACTCTGTCATCTTTCTGCACTTATTTTAAAACTGTCGACAGCCTGTCAATTCTCAAGAGTCATCCATGGCCATCCATGGGTGATTTTGTTGACTTTAATCTAGCTTAGAGCTTCAGTTAGTCACGTACAGTACACCACGCTTAATAGAACCAACTTTATAGTGGTATAGCAAGTTGTTTGTCCTGTAGTGTAGCATTGTGTCATTTATTTAAAAACTTTTTAAGTTACATTTTTCTTATTTTGTTAAATGCACTGTATAATATTTCTCATGCTGCAGGACTCTGAACTGCAAAAAAAGGACAACACAAGTGGCATGACGGCATGTAGGTGAAAGAAATTTCAAACAACAACATTTGTGCAACTTCAGAAGTAAAAGTTTAAGGCACAAGGGCACTTAACATTTGTGCCTTGACTGCTAATAAAGAGTAGCAAACTGTATTCTGTATTACTGTATGCTGTCTGTACCATGTTGACTCCTATTGAAAAACCTCTAGACATTTCCAAGACAAGGCTTGTGTTTCTACACTGTAGTATAAGATGATGGAAATTGCAATAATATGAATGTTTCCTCAGGTCTGGAGCTGGTTCAGTAACAACTCTCAGACTAGAACTTATGAAAGTCACTTTCAGTCATCAGTTCCTCCAAATGGCTCAGTGGGTTGGCACTGGTGCATCTGACAGGTTGTGCCCCTGCTGCCCCTGTGGTCCAGTCCACTCTGCTCTTATTGAGCAGATTCCACTGCTTAGTGCTGGCAATTGAGGATGGAAGCGGGGGACTTTGGCCAAGTCCCATCATCCAACAGCTGTGGCTGTTCCTGGCTCTGTTCTCCCTTCTGCTCCCAGCCTCCTGTGATTGACATGAGAGTTGAGGGAAGCTATCCAAAAGAAATGTACAGATCAGCCCAAACTAAGTGCGAGTGCATTTTCAAAGTGTGCAGTATACTACTGCACACTTCTCTGGCTGTGGTTACAATAAACAGTAGTGCTTTTTGTACCTCTTTGAAGCATACAATAAATATGAGAAAAAGGAAATTGATTCTTATTCATTTTAAGCTTATGAGTGTTGGTACATTTACACTCCATTACTATAGTATGACACACTATGTTTTCTGTAAAGCTGTTGAAACAATGTGTAAATGAATAAAATGACGTGACTACAGCCTCTCTGCTCTCCCCTGTCCTTGCACTTATATTTCCTATGAATACAGACAGTCAAATAAAGTTGCAGGTTGCAGATGCTGCCCTGGTTGGCAGGTGACATGTTTATATGGATGCAGCTCTCATTTGCCCTCTTTATAGAAACAAAATCCACATTCATTTGCTACCATTGTTTGCCCTCTCATTCATAAGCAGTAAAAAAGAAGTTAAAGATGACCATTGTAGTGTCTGGCATGACAATATTTGGATCATGTATGGATCATAAAATACCCCTTTTTACATAAGACATACAAACGTAGTGTGGGGGGTTGAGAGACCCCAGAAAGGCTCCAGAGAGTCTGGAGACAAACCTTTCCTCCAGATTGCTATCAGCAACCTCTGATACCAGGACAGTTTATGACACCCTGCACAAGCTTCAAAAGAATTCCATGGGCACCACATGGAGCTCCAGTAACCCCAGGTGGCCCAAGAAAGAACACTTCAATCCAAAGGAAGAACTCTTTCTAACTTACAACTAAACAGTCCTAAACTGTATATAGTTGTATACATTCCCATGGTATGCTGGCTACAAAACTATGTATCTTTACTGTAACTCTGTAGATAGGTATGCAAGTTTGGATTGATGTTTTGTTTGCATTCATGCATTAGGATGAATAACAACTTAATGTAGTTCAAACTCTGTCATATTTAATATAACAGATCGTCTTTTAATTTCCCATCAGACTATGTATGCTGTGTAACCATAACAGGCATGTTAGTCTTTCTACAATAATCTGGATTAATATTTGCAAATGTGCCATCCGGCCATAAAACATGCAAATAAGGTGTTGAGCGAGACAAAGAAACTTTGCCTGCTTAACACCTATTGGTTGTTTAAGTTTCACTGGGCGTGACCGAGCTGAACTTAAAAATGACCGCCAACACCTTAGCCTCAGTTCAGTCTTGTCTTCTTAGTCGTAGTCTTCTTGCAAGGATCTTTGGCCCTGGCAACCCTTCCCATGTGTGTGTGTATGTGGGGGGGGGCAGGTGTTGTGGTCCAGCTTCTGGCTCAGTCCATCTGAGACATGTACATCACTTCAGCTAACTTCGTCGATCTCCAGAACTTGACGAACTCCATCACTTCTGAACCACTCAGGACTCTCTCCATGCGCATTTGGATTCACGCTCTGCACTAGAGCTCAGTGCAAGTATCCATATCTATCTATACACATAGATAAGTTGTGCCCCTTTATTAAGGTGATTCTACTGGTGGTTCATTCAGAATGATTAGCTGATTTGACTTGCACAGGCTTAACATCCTCTCTCTCTCTCTCTCGCTCTCTCTCTCTCTCTCTTTCTCTCCTTACTTTTGGTTATGTGTTTAATGTGTGTAGGTTTATGTCTAGTTATATGTTACATGTTCCCTTATGTGTTACATGTTCCCCTGTAGTGTAGTTTAATAAACACCCATGTGTATCCACCCTTGATTGTTGCTGCGTTTAATGCTCACAAATAAGGTTACTTAAACTGTGTTCAATCTTTCTACCTGCTCTAAAGTCCTGTTAAAGCAGAGAAGTGTTGTTTTCAAGGCCAGACAAATAATGTCTCTTAGATTTAATAAGACCGCGTATGCACTCGCTGGACGAATGCAAAAGCTGATTATTGGAATCATCCTTGCTGATCAGGTACTACACAATATGTATATTTAATGACGATTAATTATATGTATTTTCCTTTGAGTTTCATTCCACGAATGAAATGGTGTTTTAAACAACACTGTCTCATTGATTTGATATTCGATTTGCTACATAATTGTGGTGCTGGTTCATGCTTATAATCTGGAGTTCCTAATTCTGCTCATCTTTGCTACATGCTCTACAAGAGTGTTAAATCAAATCATTACATTGATTAAGAATTTCCCAAATCATTGATCCTGATTAATTATTAATAATTTTATATATTTATTTCTATATGTATATATATGTGTATATGTTTATGTGCATATGTATGTATATGTATATATGTTTCCCTTACACAGGGAATGGTGGAGAACATATTAACATTAATTTTGAGTGAACTTGTTCATATATGACATAACTATTGTTGAACAAGCCTCACTATTAATTTTCCTTAAACACATTTTCGCTACACCATCACTTTAACTTTAAGCATATTTATCACACAAAGTTTGAAAGAGGAAATAAAAAATGAAGGCTGTTAGAAAGAAAAGAAGAAACTGAAATTAAAAAGTCTATAAGGCAAGACAAAGAGAAGGTCTGTGTATGAACCTGTCAGAATCCTCGTAGAGATTAGACAAATTTTCTGATCCTTTTTGTGCAGATCAGAAAAATTGAGGGAGAAGCAGAATCTATAGACATAAGGAACAACCCAGGAGTAATACTGCCTCTCTGAGATGATCCTAATCACCATATCTCTCTACCTCTCATTTCTCCATGTGCCATCAGGTGCCATTTATTTTAGGAGGAAGGAAATTATTTAGTGGCATTTCAGCATCAGACTAGTTCAGTCAGCTGCAGGGCCCCTGCTGTTGGTCGTACAGCGTCTTGCACTGAACGGAGCCGTCATGCAAAAATATCTGGCAGCCTCATGCGGAAGCAGCCTTCTGGGTAATTCAACCTGCTTCATAATTTTCGAATGTATGGGATTCACCTTCAAAATGTAATGTGCCATGCAGGTAGAAGAAAGAGAAGGGATGAGCTAGACAGAATGAGATTCAGCAGGGAGTGGTAAAGTGTGCCATCACCACAGTCTGACACCCAGACATAGTCGTTGTGACTTGAGAATCCTCGTATGCCGCCCTTCGCCTCCAAACAGCTGCTTCTGCAGTGTTGCTTCTAACGTGGCTTTCATCCTCCATTTTCGCTGAGACACTTTTAAATGGCCAAAACGCACACCACTGTGCGGATGTGTAAAAGGCAGGAAAGAAAAAGCACAGCACGTGTGGTTGCCATAGTGGCAAGTTTCAAGGACTTTCACACAACACTGAATATGACGTCCTATATACTGAACGTCAGTCAAGTCAATCAGTCATAGAAATGCAATACTGTGAATGTTGAAAGTTGAGTTTTTTATAATGCTATTAATTGTTAAAGATTCTCAATAATTCACAGATCATCTGTGATCATATGATAGAAAAAAGAGCTTTACATATTTCTGAAACCGTTATTCACTTTGTTCTTCAAGGGTATTGTAAAATTGAGTGTGGATGTGTAGATAAACTGAGAGATGAATTACATTACAACCTGCACAGAATGCTTGAAGTTACACCTGCCACGCTACGGCTACTTGCTGTAGCTGATGTAGTTTGTTTTGTCCTGCAGCTGTAGTGTTTCAGGAAATGTCAGGAGGCTACAAGAATGAGAGCAATCAGGAATGACAATGTTTTCCCACAGCAGATTGAATTCAACCTCAGCAGACGAGACCGTCATATTCAAGTGATTAGTACTGGCACCACAGACAGACAAAAAAAAAACACTATATATTTATTAACAACACAAGCAATAATGTTGTTTTACTGAATATCAGCAGTACAATTACGAGTGTGATATTGCTTTTATACAACAATTTTATAATCTGAGTTAATACTGTTTATAAAAGTTTTCCCCGTCAGACAAAAAATATCTATTCATACTTTTTTTTTAATCTCAAGCAATCAGGAACTTCTAAAAAAGGCAACACTTGATGCTTAACTTCACCAAGCATCATACAGACTGAGAGCTGGTCTGGAACAGCTTATGTGAGTGGAGCGGAATGACAGCAAAGCTACAATCACTCAGCTTCTACTCCACTACATGTTTTCAATTTCCCTCTCTATTTTTACTAGCTAGAGAAAAAACAACAACTCCAAGTGATTCTAAAGTGAGAAAAACACTGACGTAAAAAACCTACAGAAAAAAACACAAACCCCTCTCTACTAACATATGTAAGTCTATATCTATCTTATTATAGCCTGTTATAAACAACATGACAAAATGTGAATAATATACACTAACCTTTACATTTGTGTAACAGTTAAACAGCCTCTGCCTTCAATATTATAAGAGCAACAATATCTAATGTCCTTACTACATATGAATAAATACAAACACATTTGTCTGTTGTACCATCACAGAATCAAAGCCCTGTGGTTCTCTCTTCAGTATCAGCTAATGGGGTACAATGCTGTACAAGCTCATCCATCACATTCTATGTCTGCATGTGACGATCATAGCACAGGACAACAGAGCACTATTCATGCAGCTCACAGCGGCTGGCCAAGCAGAAAATGGAGAGAAAGAGGTCTTTAAAAACTGCTGGTGATCTGTGTAAAAGGACTGTGAGCCTAAGCCCTGGATGTCTCATTGACATTGACCTTCATAGTCCACCTGCATTTTCATTGGCTGTGCAAAATTAAAAAATGGTTTGGCTATTAAGATCTTTCTGCTTTTAATGTCAGTTCTCTGTGTGTGCGTGTGTGTTTCTGTATTGGCTTTTTAAATTGTACAATTAATTACAGCTACGTACAAAGAAAATGCTGCACAGCAATGTACAGTAATATACAGTACAAGATCAAGAGTACAAAATGTGGAATTAATTTTAATAATTGTATTTTTATTATTTCGTATTTGACTCAAAACTTTGAAAAGTTATTAGCACAGCCCTTGCAACAACTTGCTCATCAACTTGTATTAAAATTACTTCAGCTAACTAGTATTACTTCAACTGACTGACCTCAACTAACTAGTAGTTTATCTGAGATATAAACAAACAGACACGACAGGGTAAAAAAATTACTTGCGATTTTGTTCAAGACATAATTCATAATAAGCAATTCTCACACAAAATTATGTGCTAATGAGCATCTGGGTAGCTTAAAGACACAGTAGATGGAAAGATACTAAAACCACTGAATGACTTTCTTCAGCTGCTGATGGTGAAATTTAAGCCTTGAGAAAGTCTGAAAAGTCATTGCCATTACCTGATGGACTGAGCACATTTGTCACTACAGACACAATGTTGTATGTATATAGCTGCTCACACTGCTTGTAAATTCACTTGTAAATCTTAATACAAGCCTTTAAGTAAAACCTCGACATGGTTTATGACCACGGGCATCACACAGGTCAAAGAGAAAGCGTCAGTGGTCATAAACAGACTGGTTATTGCAGTCAACAGGGAGCTGCTTAGACTGAGTTTCACATTTTGCTCATAAGTATGATGTTTTCTGTGCATTTAACTGCATCAGCTTTTATGCTGTTTTTCTAAACTGGGATGCCAGGTCACCCATGACCGATTTCTGGCACATAAGCTTGTCCCCCGTGGCACACGCTGTACCTGTCAGTCCAGAAACATGGAGTTCAAAAATACATTCATTTAAAATTTGACAAACGGGAACTTTGAGTAAAGTTATAATACAGCAAGCATTTTATTGTTTGTCCTTTGTTTGCAAAAAACAAAACTCACAAAAACATCAGTGAAAGAAAATCAAGAATAGTCCGGACACAACAGGGGTTTTTCAATGTCTCTATAGGAGAATTTGTGATTTAAAATGATCTAGATGACTCAGACTGAGAGAGGGAGGAATGTTTCTGAATACTTGCTTTGCCAATATTTATGTTTTTTTTGTAAATAGCCTGCACTGTCAAAATCTGGGAACAAGAAAGACCCAAAAGTAAATGCACCATAATATTTACACCATCCGCAAACCATATTTACAGCAATATAAATAACATCAACGCTGGCATCATTCTAATGATAATTACTGACATTTAATAAGAAACTCATTTTATATTGAGGAAAACTAAGCAAGCCAATTCTTCTTTTCGAATGTTAAAGAAACTAGGGCTTGATTGTGCACAAGGTTAAGAATCTCCTGAGAAAGTACATCCCAATGTACAGCCAATGATTACACAACAACAATCATATCACACTGCATCTAATAATGTAATTACATCAGTCCAGCCAAACTATCACATCTCATCCTAAATGAATCTGTTGTCGCAGATTATTTCATCCTGGAATTGTAAATATCTGTTTATAACATCTCTATATTTTACCAAAAAAAATGTGAGAGAGAAATCTTCATCTGATTAACTGCACAGTCAAGCCTCTCTGAATCCGAGTGAATCTGTTTCTGTGAATGATCTTTTAGATAAAAGCAGTAGCCAGAAAAGCTGAGGTGCTTCTACTGCCAAGGTCAGGCAGAGACTGAAACTGCAAGCATGGAAACATGATCAGACTGAAACAGAGCAGGCAGAAGCATGAGGTTACCATTTTCACTCGCAAAAGAGAAAATGTCAAGCATGTCTGTAAAGTTGTCGACACACATCTCGGCTGATATGCAGTAAAGCTGTTCTGAGTGAAGCTGAATTGCCCTATTGACACTAAAAATGAGAATCTACTTTTTTGTGTGATGGGCTGAGTAACTACAAAGCCCTTTTAAAATGACATTTTAGTATCATATAAAAAGATCAACACAACTCAGATCCTTTTGAGAGCAAATCTCATAGGAAGCGCATCTAATGCGACTCTTAAAGAGCAAGTCTAATGAAATGCTTTTTTAACTTGTATCATACCGTACAGCCGTTCAAATCTCCAGGGGCATCTTTAAATAAACAGGCAAAAAAATCAAATATAGAAAATTAAATCAACTAATAACAAACAGACTGATTTTTATCAGTTTGGATGCATGTTTGAGCAACAATTTATCAAAAGCACTAAAATGGGCTATTTCATGTTTAAAGATTTTTTTATCCTCATACATGTCTAATAGTAAAACTAACAAAGTATATGATTTTCCAAAAAACGTTAGTCTTTATGTCCTCTCACTAAACCAAAATAATCCCCAGGCCATTGGTGTGGAATGAGTGATGAGCCCCATGCTGAATCTGATCCCTTCCCGACAAAGATGCAGGGCTGGTGGGACAGACAGAGAGTACAGGTGGGGCTCTGGAACAATTTCATCTCACTCAGAGAAAGGCAGGCTGGCTCAGCCAGCAGGAGCAGGGTTTAGCAAAACTAGCAAATGCCAGCCAACTATCTATTATTTCAGCCTCTCCGCTATTCTCTCTCATTTTTTAAGAGTCCAGTCAAAATGTATTTATAGAGCTCAGTGCTGCATTGTGATACTAGAAACAATGCAAAAAATAAGCCAAATCACTATACACAAACTATAATTAATAAAAGTGTATGAAGCATGAAATCAAAAGCAACTGTCAGTCTGTTTGGACAGTAACAAGAAGAAACTGGTACCAATGGAAACAGCCTGGAAGCCTAATCAAAACACTGGATGAACAACATGCCAAAAAATGACATTCATTACATTCAGAAGAGGATGTGCTTGAGAGCAAGCCACAATGGAAGACACCTGACTGTGAGAGGCATGGAAACCTCCTCCTGGGTAGTACACCTGTATACTCTACACACACCATCATTAATAAACAATACAGCCAATTGAGAAAACAAATAAATGCAAACTGGACATGGTAGAAAGCTTACGCTAATCAAATGAGGTACAAACACACAGATTATTAGTGAAAACTGCTAGCACTACAAACACAGCTGGATGTGTGGGTTTTAAACATCATAATGTTTAGCTTCCTCTTACTGAATTGCCTAAATCACCCAAAACGCACATTAAATCCAGGATAATGTAGAGCTATTCATTGCACACTGACAAGTTTCTCTAAAATTCACTAATGAAGTGTCACCATAAATTACACATCATTCTAAAAATATTTGCATGGTTTCGCATAGCGGATGAAGCTTGACTCTTGGGTGAAATCTAAGCAAATCATTTTCACACTTAAGACCCTCCAATTTCAGATTTGGAGTGCATCTTAAGTGCAAACAGGAAGCACATGCAGAACTTAGACTGACAGTTTGCTGACATCCACAACATACGAACAGCCCTGGCATCGCATTTGTGTATTTACACTGCAGGTAGATTTATCAAACAGCAGTCAACTGCTGGTCAAAGGAATTTAAACGGTCTCCACTTTGAAGAGACATTTATTACAGACATCTATCCATTCTAAACCAAGAACATGGCTGAATAATCAAAGCTGTACCCCAAAGAGTATTTTAATGGTGTTGCTTGCTTTAGAAAAACAAATGTGACAGACATATTTTCGCTCTGCAGTGGAGAACTGGAGTAGCTTTTCTGCACAATAATGCATTTGTGAAAAACTGTACCCAAGCATGTAACACAGCTTTGAATAAACTTTTAAAAAACATTTTTTTAAACAAATTAAAGGACACAGATAAACTCTTTGTCTGACCTGTATAGCTAGCATTAGGGTCTGAATAACATGTTTAGTCTAGAAATTATTTAAATGTAATCTGTAATACAAAACAGTCTAAAATGTCCTGTGCTACTGTAGTAGACCTGACAAAATTTGACTATTGCATGAAGCTGACATTGGTTTTAGAAGCTGCGCTGTAGGAGCGTATACACACATATTGTACAATCTCATTAAAGTTTCACTTATTAAAAAGACTCATGATATATTCATTGTGTCTGTGCTCTTGCTAATTTCCCTCACACAAACCTATGCGCCAAGTTAATACTGATCATTATTAATTCAATCAATTTTATAATCATTTGACGAGCCAGAGGCTAAGCAAATCTTAGTCAGACTCTGTTGAAGACGCGTTCTGCATCGCAATTAGTTAAAGCCATCGCCCAGCAGAGCCCATTTACATGTGTGGCTCTAAGGAGGATGCTCAGAGGATATTGGGATTACAGCATGGAAAAACCTTCAGTGTCGTGCCTAATTATGGTTTTCGGGAAACAACACTAGTTATAGCTCCAAGAGTGCTTGAGGCCCAGGCTTGGGACTGAAACTTTGGGACTGAATGTTACACACTCTGCCATAATCACTACGCTTTGATTGCACTTTCCGAGATATTCTGCAGTTCATTAACCTATACCTAAAACTCCCGAGACATTTAGCTTAATAGAGAGGACATGGTGGTTTGTCTGGTCTGTTTCTATAGCTAAAGAATAATGATAATTAGTGGCGGGCAAAGAAGTGATGTAGATCTAGTTTTCTACCACATAGTTCAGGTCTAATTTGTTCCCTCTGGGCAAACATTGGTGTGAGGTGTGACATAACAGTCCTTCAGGTCATCTTATCATCTCACCAGTCCTGTCTAACTCTAATGGCAACACAAGAGGAGGTGGGGTGACATTTTCCACTGCCAAAATCATTTACAATCCTTAGAGCGCTGTGTGTCAATATTCCCTCTCCAAATGGTGAAATTCTGCATTTGATGCTATCTATTTTGTATATGTATTTTGAAGTAAAACATTATGACAAATGCTACTTCATATTCTATGGTAATTCAGGTATCTGCAAGACTCACCTAAATGTTATGGCTAGCTTGTGTATGTGATTATACTAGCAGCTGGAATCCGTACACCCACTATGACACAAGCACTCACACACATAATGAAGATAAATGATGCATGATAATGTGTTATTTAGAGGCCTTACACAGAAAGTGTGTGATTATCCAATGAGGGTAGACTTTCCTGTACCACCACTGGAATGAATTATGATATGTGACAGTCTGAGATCATTGTATCAGTTAAACACACACACACAAATGATGCCATTTGTTAAATCAACAATAACAATGTTAAAAACTCAACACACATATATATGGCTACATGTTCAACTTTCTCTGAATAAATAGGAACAAACTCTTACAAGGTGAAAATGAAAAAGTGCTCCGTGAATAGATGTTGGACTGATGAGTGGGGCAGATATTGAATAGTTTGCAAATGTCAGAGGAAGAAAAAGCCACAATGTGTGCCAAGGTACACAGCATTAGGAGCAAACACAGGTACCCATCTAACTTGGGCACAAGGAGTTGGAACATGCTGAAGTGGACTTGGCACTTGTGCCAGTGAACAGATGTTAATCCAGGACAGATAATTACATCAGTGAATGAACAGACATTTTTCCACTTAATTCCCATCTTTTGAAAAGTGTGACAACTCCCAGAGGAACTTGCTGAAAGAACGCCCCCAGACCTGTTTCCTGGGAAGGAGCCCAGGGAGGCGAGCATGCTGTCTAAAACGTGAGCTTCACAACGCTCTTCATCACAGCGGGAGTAAAGAGGAAGAAGGTGGGGGAACTCAGCATGTAGAAGATGGTCCTGTGAAATCACTCGCTTTGTTCTGCTTAAACACCTCCGAAGATACAAAAGTGTTTGTATTTGCCAGAAACACAATAACTAAAAAATAATAATAATAATAATTTTTTGTTGGATAATTAAATTGTTTCATTGAGAGAAATTGCCAGAGTTTTGAAATTGAAACATTTGTTGTTTTCTGACTTTAATTAAAAAAATAATTATCAGTTCTTTATACAAAAATAAATTTGCATGCAGTATCGTTTTAATCAACCATTGATTTAATAAATCATGATTGTCTCTTTCCAGTTCTACTTAGTCATTAGAGTGATTTGCCTTTTTAAAAAATGCTTTAAAATAAACTTTGATCAAGATCTTATTTTTCACAGCTCTATGTAGTAGTATGACCTAATCAATTTACTAGGAGGTTGAGTTTAAACAGTGGGATACAATAGATGATACAAATAATCTGCAGGGTCTGCTGAGCATATTCCTTTCTGAGAACTGATGCAATACAATTGTGAGAACTTCACAGTACATGGCCTCTATTAGGTCCAATTGTCAAGCCCGACATACATCCTTTTGAATTAAGAGGTAAGTGGCATAATAAAGGCTACATAAGTCAAGTATCATTTTAATTCAAAGTAAACAGACAGCAAAAACAGACTCAATGGCGAAACGACCGTGATGCTGCCGCACTGCTTCGGCATGCAGTGTGAATAAAGAAACTCTTTCATGAAACAAAAAGCAATACGCTCTGCTTATATGTGATGTAAAACAAACACACACTCAAACATACCGATATTTAAGTCAGTTTACCAAACTTGATGCAACTTAGTTTTCTCAACAGGAAATGACATTGAAAAGTACAATCCTCCAAAGGGTGACTTCACAGGTTTTATGATAGCAGGCAAGGGCTGCTAAACTGCATTAGGGAAATTTACAGTCTTAAAGACATTAGGAAATTCATGGCATGGAACCCTGTGATAAATAAAAATGTGATAAGGTAAACAGGCTTACATTGATTGTCACTGATGACAGCGACTTCTAATGCCCTTCTTAAGTGTCATTACAGATTCAAATAACACATCTGTCTAGATATAAAAATTACCTTCATAAATGACCTCCGTTATACTGTAAATGAGGGCGAACTGTCCAATAATTGTACAGTAATACGACATAGCATATGTAGTACTTACGAACAGACTATTTGCAAATGGCATCTCTATCCTTTTTACACCAACAGACCCTTTGAAAAAGAAAGTTGGAGGGGATGTGATCCTTTTTCTGTTCTTTTACAAGGTGTACAGTTCTAAACCCACAAGCCAGCATTGATTCCTTTTGTGCCCTGACCCGACACACTGGGCAGTCTGGTTCCACTTCGTAGTTATGGAAGTTATTTGACTAGCCGTTTACGTCACCCTCATTAAATCTCACAGAGAAATGCAATCTTTCTTTCATGCCTTTTGTTCAGCCAGTGGACTGAAAGCTTAAAAATGCTTTGTAATGGAGAATAATTAAGTGCAGACCTTTCCTATGTGAGGGAAATGAAGTGTACAGTATTGAACTGTGTTGATGGCGAAATAACCTCACCGATTGATTAGGGTAAGAACTTAGTTTAATACCCTTTGAAAGTGCAGCAGGTAATCCATTGAGTTATTAATCTGTAAAGGGCCAGAGAGTTTTGAGCCAAAATGGCAGACCTCTTGGGAAATCCCATTATGGCGAGAGTGTTAGTAACCACCTGTGTCACGGGGCAGTGAAAGGATTTCAGCCCTAATACGCTACAACCCATTTCTCCCCTGACCTCAGGTATTACACTGTTTGACCCTGGGTGTGATAGAGGGGAATTGGCCTGAGATTTGTTTCCTAATGGAATTCATTTTAGTGTTACTTACTGGCTGTAAGGGTACAACTGCACAGGTGATTGTCAGCGGTCCCGCTTTACAGCTTGGATGTCTTAGGAATGCTCTGCTATGTTGTGACTGCAGGGATCGTAACCAGAGAACAAGGACAGCAAAATATATTGCTTTTCTCAGAGCTCAATACAACAATGACAGAAAATAATGAATACCATAACAATGCTATTGCTGGATAGTTTTCCATTTCAAACATTTTTGTAATTTGCTGGAAAAAAATTGACTAGTCTGACAGTATTTTTGATATCATTACAGTGATGGAACTTCCCCACCTGAAGCCTCCAGTCTGGCTCGTCACAAACAGCAGGATATGACAAATTCATTTAAAAAGGGTTTCAGGTGGCCGAGGGAGGGCTGTCAACTGCTCTATGTTTACACTCAGTGTCAGTTCATTTAATGTAGTTTACAGAGAAAAGGAAACATCACAACTGCTGAAGTGGGGGAGGTGGAAACAGACAAGCTTAACTTTAAAGCAACTGAATCACAATCATAAATGCAGAGTTGAGTCACAGTTGGCTGATTGGCAATTAGCATTTATGCCAGACAATTGCCAAGAGGTCTGACAACTTCCACGCTGATGTGGGTTTTATAAGCCTCAGGAAAGTACCAGCTCAACTCCAGAGGGCAAACAGTCTCAAAAACAGCAAAACTGTGTAATATTCTGAACAACCTCAACAACAATGTGAGCTAAAATATGGACTGGTTGTCAAAAGCTCACAAATGCGAACAGATGTACACTTAACCAAATAGACATTAAATGGCACAAATTAACACTCATAAATTGCCACAGAACTGAACAGGCACCTCTGTGACCTCATCACAACAAAAGCTGTATGTCAACAGCTTCACAAAGCTTGACTTTTTAGCAGCGCTGCTCCTGGTAAACCACTTGGACAAAACTGAAGTGAATGGCCAACTGTTAAGCACTGAGGATATCTGTAATAGTATGGGCAGCCACCTCGTGGGTGACATTATAGACAATGATTGCTCTACCAGTTGTTTAACAGCTAAAGATTATGAGGCTATTTTTCAAAAGCAGGTGTATTAAGTGGTGCAGATTCTCCTCCTTTATGACATTCTTGTATTCTAGAGTGATACTCTAGAATACTAAATCTATATGTTATGTATGTTTGTATAATAAACATATCTAAAAATATCTCCTTTTATTATGCTATTACACAGGTGAACCCACGGCAAAAATTGAAGGGGGCAAGTAGCAGAAAGAAATTCTTTAACCACAAACAAAATCATACTCACGACATGCTCGGTAAAGTTCTCCATCTGCCAGAAAAAAGGACTGCAATCATTTCACATGAAGACCAATTTTCAAGAGTGATTAAAAGTATATCAACTGTTTTTATGGCTTTTTTCTTTTTTACATACTAATTTAACTTCAGATGATTATAACATTGGTCCAGCTTAACCTTTACCATTACAATTATGTAAGGGGTAATATTATCATTTCAATTTTATTATTATTATTTCAATATTTAGCCCAACCAAGGGGGCAATTAAAATGCTCTGACTTCTTGTATTTAAATTCAATATTAGGATCTCATTACACACCTGTTAATTGTTAGAACATACAAACGCTTTTTATACCAAAATATGTCAGATAGATTTGTAGTATTCTGTGAGTTATGAAGGAGAATTGCCCCAGGTCTTCCCCACATATACACATTATACAATAAGCTCAAGGTGTTATGAGGAAGTGCAATATGAACAGACAGGGAGTAATGATGAGGGATTGTCTTGAGCTTTCACATCCTGTATGTGTTGTTATGTCTCTCTATCCACAATATGACTAAATTATGACAGCAAGCTCTTTTCCCATGGCCTGTAGACAGGAATTATGAGTGTGTCATTTCAAAAGAATTAAAGGCCCTGCAACACTGACCGGATCACCTGGTGACATGCCAGACTTTCTAAAAATCTGTTTTCTTTGGTGATGATAAAATACTTGGGTGTCAAAATGAGCAGCAGGAATGAATTGCCCCATTACGTGAACCATATCTCACATGAGGTCCAAGCAGCATTTCAGCAACATTTCAGCACTGTGATAGACAGATATTGTTATGCATGAATATTCGAGTAGACACTTGAATGGTAAGCAATCAAATGGGTCAATTTCACTTCCCATAACAATATCAGCATTTACCACCCCAACTACACCGCATACTGAGATATGAGAGCGCTCAACTGCTTGGCGATGCAACAGCAAATAAGGCAAAACTATTTGTTTGTCAGAAAACACCTGTCCAGGCATCTTTGTAATCTAGCATGTCAGTACAAATACGTCAGACTGGCATGTGACATTTTCCTACAGTGTTTTCTCCCTCCAAAATCAATACCATCAGTACCATTGTTAATAAGCATGCAATAAGAATCAGCTTGGTGCCCAGTGACCTGAACTCAGTTTGTCAGTTCAACAGGTTCAGTGCATATTAAATGTGTCTGTTGGACTTTGTGTGGCTGTTTTTATGGTTCATGCAACAAAAACATAATAGTAAAAATAAGAGTGTGTACATAGTAACACACAGAGTATTTTTCACAACACAAGCATCTCAATAAGAAGGTCTGAATCACCGAACAACATCAATAAGGAACACTAAGTACATGGTCTCCACATTTTCTGATAATCTTGGCACATCAATTTTGAACATCAAAACACAGAAAACATTTGGCTTCACTCCGTTCCTGACAAGAGTAAAGACATGGCAAACTTAAACTGGGCTGCCACGCTCTCTGTAAAGATTATTCTCTTATCTGTCCCCAACACATTAATGAAAGCCTTAAGCAAGACCACATCCACTAAACAAACCTACAATATACAATTAACCAATGCCACTTCTTAATTAATTAACCAGTGTAGAAGTAGACCAAAGCAGATGAGCATTCAAAATAAATGGCGATTGGGCTTATGTCTGGTCATACAAATGAAGTCATTTATGGTTATTATGGGCCTAGTACTAATTAGAGATAAAATGAAGGGTGCATTGTAAATCCAAGTATCCACTCCTCTATTCAAGAGCGCTCCAGCCGGTCTGCGTCTAATGTTTTAATCAGTGCACAACACTAGTCCCCTTGTTGATTATTGCAATTCAATTTAGCACATAAATTATAGCCAGTGCCACAGGGTATGTTCTCTTTTAGCTAAACCTCAGCCTTTTTCCCGATATATGTTTGCTTATCTGATACCTCTTTAGCAAATGCTTACACTGAACTGTACTCTGGGATGGCATTAGCAGAACTGTAATTTGCATCACGTTGCCTTAGGATCTTGGCGTAATTGAGTGTCCATTGCAGGGAGAGTATAACCCGAATTATCCTCAGAAAAATATATGATAAGATCAGTGATGTGCAGGCCTAGTGAGTTTCAAGCATTTCTTAATATTTATATTACTATGTCTTGTTTACACTTATGCAACCACTTGACATATAAACATCCCACCAATGTTAAAGTCAGTTACAGTAAGGCTACATTTATCTCTGTAGAACAACTTTACTCAATACACAAATGGCAAACATGTTGTTCTTACAAATATGTGTTTACCACACAATCAGGCAAAATGTATGTACGCAATCACACTCACAAGAAACTCTTGAAAGAATCACTTTTTCTTTTGCATGTTATCAACCTATTAAGACTTAGTTACTAAGAGTTACTTAGGTTCGCCCTTGTATGGTAATTGCACAGGAGGGCAAACAAAGCATTTTGAAAGTGCCATGATAGCAGGTGAGACTGAGCATTGACATCACTGTTAAATGTGTGTGTGTGTTGGTGAAGTGAACAGATCTGTTGTGTTTCCCCTTCTGTTTGTGTAGGATGACTTCAGCACCACCCCCCTCCTCCCTTGCTACTGGCAGGCTTGTCACATCCACACACAGAGGCAGATGGGGTCTGCTTTTTATGTACTAATCGAGGTTTTCGTTCCCTGACAGACACGTCACCCATGACCCCTGCGTCTACTCACATTAATTATTTACCCTCAGTTAGGTGAGAACTGCCAAGGGTGGGCCGGCAAAGGAGAGAGAAACAGAGGGCCGGTGAAAGAGAGAGATCACTCACAGTTCTGGTTGTCACAGTGAAGTACTGCTAACCTCAGCGTTTCCGCCTACTGCCCCCCCATCTCCCACAGGACTGCAGCGAGGGTCATTACACATCAAACTCACCTGAGAGAGACACACAAGGGTTTGGGCTGAGACAGATGAGTAAGTGGTGAAAAAAGAAAAAAACTTCACTGAACAAAAGAATGAACGAATGTGACATTACAGAAGTGTCCTGACCAGGCACAATATAAATCAAATAGTTGAAATTGTTGATTGCCAGATACTTTACGATCGATTCGACCATGGTGTGTTCGACCAAGTCCATTAAAATTAATATTTAGTTTTCTGGGTTGAATTTATATCTATAAATAAGACAACCAGAATTATTGTCAGAAAACAGAAACTAAGTGTCAATTATGAATTGCTTGGTTGTGTCAAATCTAAAAGCATTTGTACCCACCTAATACCTAAGAATCTGGGCCCAATAAAAATTGAGTTCACCTTAAAAAATGTATTTGTAGTTCAAGTATTGGAGGACTGAAGGAAGGTTTTAGATCTCCAGAAGCATTTTATAGTTCGACAGCTCATACAGCAAACACTCAGCAGACAACACTGCTGTGGGCATATGACCTGTAGATAATGTTAGAAACTTCCTCATTTATCAGCGTTAGCAGTCTCTTTTTTCTCTTTCCATTTCTCCCTGTCTGACGATGCTATTCACTGCTCTGCAGCTAGTGTAAGCATTAACTGATACTGATACTTGTTTACTACACAGCACAAATTAACAAATGTTTTGTAGTCTACATAACATTACATCAACTACCATGGCAAATGACATGCTAGCACTTTTCATATGGCGTTAATCACACATTTCTCTTGCTTTAGCTGGCTTATTTAGCTTCACTGATATGGCTCATTTAGGTCATTAGAAAGCTATTTGCTTTTTGGTCCATTAGCAGCCAGTGCAACAAGGCCAGCACAATACCTCGTCTGTAATGCCAGATAACTCGCATTGCATTTATACAGACAATCCAGCATAATAACAGATCTAATGTCAGATTAAAATATAATAAATATATCTATATCTATATCTATATGTATATAGATAGAAGTGCCCTTCTTCTCACATCTTAATAGATAGAAATAGGAGAATGCACGCTCCACTGAGCTTCTACCTAGTGACTTTCAGCTACCTTGCAGAAGGTGGGCAAACCAGTAGGGAGCGGGCCATTATGGTAATGTTGTGGTTCATTTGAGTGGCGCATACTGGGAGAGGAAAACATGATCTTCTCAAGTGGCCAGGGAATTCTGTGTAGTGGGGTCATTGGGGAGGAGTCTCCTGTAAATTACAACTAATTATTGCTTCTGTTGAGTTAAATTCAGCCCAACCCTGCCATCACCACACAAACGTGGGAGTGACATTGCACTCCAGCTTACCATGGTGCCTCTCTACAGGCACGCTGGGCAAGAGCAAAGCAGCCTGGATAGTGTGATATTCCTGTTCACCTTCAAAAAGGAGAGAGAAGGTGCAGAAGCCATATGGACTACAGTTCTAAGAATAAAGCAGCAACAATACTGAGACGTGGTTCATTGCATTCATATACTAAATACAATATATTTGTTGGTTTGTAAATCTCACTATGCTGACTGGATAGCAGGTGTGGTATTATAATGCTATACAATTAGTGGCTGCAATATACAATATTTAATATTGTACACATAATAATATTTACGGTTCATTTATTTCCACCATAGCAAAAGGGATGACCATGCACGTGCACTTGTGTGGCCAAAGATATTTGTCTTTGCATTATCTAACAAAATAACAATTAAAAATATACACATATAAATTTTAAGAAACTGGGCTTAAGCACACTTTTCATAATAAAACATTTCACAAAAGTTACTTAGCTTTTAAATGATATAACAATAGATGCACAATTATTAACACAAACTGAGAAAAAAGACTTGAACATCAGTTGAGCATGGAGCAGTTAATGTGCTGAGCACCACCTATTTTTACTCTGCTAAAGCACCTATGAGAACTTACAAGGAACTGCCTTCATACTGCACATCCACTGAAAATTACCTTGAGACTATTTTGGCTAAACTTGACTGAAGGAATGACAAAGCAGTGCAGTGTTGCATAGGCTGACATGAAATGAAAGTAAACAACCATGGACACCCAAAAAACGTCTTTGGTATATGCTGCAAGTCTGCTGCAACTCCCCGGTCCCCACTTTCAACTATGAAAACAAACACAAAAATCTATAAAGGGCAAAAGTATCAAAATAAAAAAGAAACAAAGGAATAGAAACATCCTGTGTGTATGCCTCTGTATCATCCCAGAGCAGAAGAACCACTCTATTCCTGCTGAATGAGTCCCAGCTCCCCGTTTCTACAAAATAATGTATCACACTCAAAGGAGAAGCCAGGCTGAATAAGAGGATGGAAGTTCGAAGGAGTTTACATGCTGCTTTCACCAAGAGCAAAAGAAAACATGCAAGCTATAGGCATGGAATCAGATGACAGTAGAGGGAGCTGCAAGAAATACTGGGCGAGCCAGTGAGACATGCAGAGTTTGGGAGAAATGTCCAGTATTTAGGAATGTGTATGTGTCATACTAAACATACTGTAAGAGGAATCAACCTGAATCAACATGAATCAGGTTGTGGAGCAACATAGACATGTTTTCTTCATCAGTTTTTTTTCAAATTTATGACAACCAAAGGCCTTTTGATTGAAGCTGGCTGCCCAATGCTGGTTAAGCTTGTTACTTGATAAGGACCCCAACACACATCACACAAAATAACAATAATGCAATTCTGGTCTATTCATTGGAGATTGTTAAAGATGAAATTGTGAGATGTAAAGGCAACATTAAAATTGGCTCGAGCTGCAGAATCTGAAGCTCACTGCCTGGACTTGTCTCTGTATATCACTTCACCAAGCCATTTTCACACCACGTCAGGTGCTGCCCTACTCTCCAGAGGAGGTCAGTAGCCATGTCCACCTGTATCATAGCATTACATGTAACTGCAACCCCACAACAGGCCAGCTCTGTCCTTCTCTAAAACCCAACAGCCCTCAGGCCTTCTCTCTCTGCCTGTCTCTATTTTTTACTCTTTACATCTCCCTTAGAGAGAAGCTAAATGTGTCAAGAAACAACCAGAATACAAATAAAGGCAGGACTGAGATGTAAAAACAGCAGGTTTGCAAGCTGTTGTAAATACAGTGAGGATGTTCTAAGAAGTTGAGCTGAGAGTGCATTTCACATTCTTATTTGATTTCTGAATTACATTTAAAATTCAGGTGCCAAACATGACAAACATTTATTTTGAATTTAACAAAGGAACTGAAATGGAATGAAATTCAAACAACTACGAGTGCATCATACACAAAATATACTATGTGCTTGCAGAAACATTACTAATTAGTCAAATGTCACCTACATTTTTTATAAGTTCATGAGATGAAACCATTAAACATAATACCTAAGATATTACCTGTTCTTACTCTATTTATTGTAGTGTTGGATCAATTAAAATTCCTACAGTTCCTTAAATAAATTCCTTTTCCTGCTATTTTAACTTGGCACTGTATGGGGCATGGCCAATTCTTAAATTCTAGATTTTGCCCAACTTTGAGAAACAACATTGTAACAGACAAAAAAGGAAGACAAGAGAGGAAGGGAACGACTGCTTGAGAAACAGGACTGATGCAGTGCAGGTAGAAGAGGAGAGGTGGCATGGGGGATGGAGGGAAAAGCTGATATCCTGCAGCAGTCAGTAGGCAAGTAGAGTACAGACATTAACACCAGGTAGGCTACGGCTTTACTAAAGCCTCTTAGCAGAACACGTTTAGCTTCCAGAATATTTCCAGGGCATCGGTATAACAGAGGGGCTCAGCCCTAACACAAACTACTGCAAACCCCCCTGCCAAGGTGAGGCAGGCCTGCAGCCAGGCTATGTCATTACAGCCTACTAAGTGTTAGTTTGGTGAAGAGAGACGGGTAATTATCTCATTGTTACACTGCAGCCTGGAGCAAAGACAACACACAAACACACATACTTGGTTTATATATTAAGCATTGTGAAAAACAAATCCTTACATTTTAAAGCAGTTAAACCATAGAGGAATTTTCTGGAAGTTTCTAGAGGGGGATATTTTTAGGCAGGTAAGCTGTACATGATACAGTCTGCAAAGAAATCTCTGACATCAAATCAGTATGCAAAGCGGAGGAAATCATGTTTTCCCAAAATTCAAAACAAACTTCCAACATTAATCTAAATGTCTGATGAAGAGATTAGCTCTGATAAACTAGGTAATATCTTGTAGCTCTTTCACAGAGTAAAACTGACAAACCCAAACTCTCCCCCTTAGTGTTTGAATTGTGTCAGGGCTCTTGAGGCACAATTTCAAACTGGAATGTAATTTTTTCATGAAACCAAAACTTTCTTAACCCACAGTCAAGCTCAAACTAACTTAAAAAAAGCTATGAACTTACAGTTACTAAATTATCGTACCATTTTGTGCATCAAAAGAATTACCCAATAGCTAGTAGGTTAGTTGGCCAGAGCTAGAATTATTGTTTTGGATACAAATTGTCCTAGGTTCAGGTTTCATTATAGCACAAATTATTCTACATTTTGTAATCACCAACAATTACATTTATATGCTAATGGATGTGTAACAGGTGAGTGGGCTAATTTTAGTTAGTTTCACTTACTTGATTAACTTGATTCACAGCAGTGAACTTAGCCTTGTCTGTGACTAACTACTTAATGTTACAGATAAATACCTGCTGGTATGTTATAAACACGACACAAAGGAAAATGCTCTAATCATATGAAAACAAGGATTTGCTGTATCAGCCTCATTCTGTAAAAACTTCACCAAGCTAAGAGGGGCGCACTGGGGTGTTTAGAAATTTGCAGAAACAGAAAATCAGTTTTAGATGAATAATTAGGTTGGATAAACCAAAGGTACAATTTAACATTTTTTTCTAATTCAGCAAAACAGAACAGGACCCCCAACATTTATTTTATGTTTATATAGAGTCCCTTAACTGTAAATCCACCCTCTTCCTCCATTATACCACAGTACCCCTTCTCTTAAATACACCCACATTTTCACACTACGATGAATAGCTCTGCTAAACATCACTGTTCCACAACTATTCCGCTTTTCCTAATCTTTTTGTTTCTTAAGATGAAAGACATTAAAGGACAGCAAGTGAACACAGCTCAGGTTAAAAGATTGTGGATGTAACAAAATGAAAAGAATCATATTTGCAGGCTACAGCTGTTTGCCCAGTGCTAAGCAAAGGTCTAAATGGTCATGTCACTACTGTGCTGACAGCATTCAATTCGCTGTGTGTGTGAGAGAGAGGGAGGTAGGGGGTGATGTGGCAGACATCTGTGATTGGGTAATTGTGCAGAGCAGTGTACATAAATAGCCTGTATTAAAGGGAGAGACAGCAGTTCTCCTGGTCTTCAACAGAAAGCTAAAAATGATCATTACAATCATTAAAGTGAATTGAAGCAGGCACTGAATTCCACCCAGCATCTCTGGGATTAGACTGGCACGTAGTCCCTGTCAGTAATTCTTCAAGGCAAATAGCATGACTCCCTATACGCCGCCCCCTGCAAGTCAGCAGGCAGGCTGCACTAATTAGCAAGGGAGGTGTGAAGGAGAAATCATTACTTCATCCACACAGAGCTCACCCCACAGTCCCTCGTTCTACACATCAGCCAGAAAAGAGCAGGAAAAAGAGGAGGGAGTGGAAAAGGTGAAAGTTGGGAGTCAACATGAAGGGTAAACAAGTGTACTGAGGTAAGGCAGACGGCACTTGGTGGAAGGGTGGGGTGATGGAAAGGCTGGGTAATGACTGGAACGATTGTTGTTGTAACAAGGAGGCTGTGTTCCTGAATTAATCTCCTTGTTGGTTCTGGAATAACATTCCTATGAATCAGATTTTTGAATCAGGATCTTGTTTGTTTGTTTGAATGTTGTTCCAGCACCAGCAATAGATGATGATTCATAAATTAACATTGTTCAGGAGTTTGGATTCACATTATGGTTATGTTCTGACAGAAGTGTATACTTCTCTTGAACCAAGGATGCAATCAATTTATTCATTTAATAATGTATTTTATTAAATTGTTTATCCCCTTTACAGATTACAGTAAAGCTATTCATAAAGTATCATTACTATTTCTAACAGAAAATACTGTATACTTCAAACTTTTGTATCCAAGAATCATGTACCATCCGGTCTTTAAGCTCTTTTTCCATCCTTTGCTTCATACTTGCCAGTGTCCTAAAAAGGCCATTGTTTAGTGAAGCTGCCAGTTAAAGACCATTGAAGGGTCTGTGTTTCAAGCTGCTGTACTGTCCTCATGTTGTTCATCTGAACCTAAAGATTTCTGTCCTGGTAAGATCCAGTTTGCTTGCTTCTTTCTGAACGGCAATGCATTCAAAAGTCATAATCTCTCAAAAAAACATCAGACTGATTAGCTTCTACAATTTGACTTGCTAGAAAACAGTGATGCTCAAAACTGGAATAAAGACATTACATTGTGATTCCTACACTTCACTGAGCAGCACAGCCATTTTAATCTGTGCTGATAATAAGAATGATGTGTTCAGTACCAAATTTGCACATCAGAGTGATTTCTGGAGATGAGGAAACACTGGAGTAATGACTGCTGACAATGAAGTGTTAGCAACATAGGCAGAAATTCAATTGTCAAATATATAGTTATTTTAAACAGTTACAACCATTGGTACTACCTCTGCTAGTATTTTTTTAATTAATTACATCGTACCTTGGTGAAGGGATTCATCAGTCTTTCATAAAAAAATAACAAATTGATTCCAAACTTCTGAATGCAACATAGCTCCTATTTGGCAAAAACTCAGCCACCAAAGACTACGTCAGGACGACTGAGTTGTAGCAGAAGCACAGAGAGCGCAGTGGCCATCAGAACTGGGCAGTAATTGTGGATCATGATGCCTGATTGATGACAGAAGCCTGCAGGATGTGGTAGGCACTTCTTTGCACAGCAGTCTACCTGAGTTCTCACTCTTTTATTTCACTCTCTCTCCCCCAGAGCTCGGCTTTGTCCCTCAGCTGCATGATTCATGAGACTGTTGCTTTTCTACTGACCCTGGCAGCCCTGCAGCACAAACCATCAGGTACAACTCAAAACAGTTGCACCCTTCAAGATTAATGAGCTAACCCCATAGAGGGCGGAGATCTGGTGCTCTCTCTCGCTCTCCTCCACTATCACATACAAACACTCTCCCTCCCTCTCGCATCAAAGCTGGCTTTCATCTTTAAGTGAAAGAGGCCAACCATGCAACCCACACAAGCTCATCAGGGTCACGGCTTTATACAGAAAGACACTGATCAACAAGACAGAGGCAAAAATGAAGAGGTGGAGGAGAGTGGAAAAGCATGTTGGTGTTGATTTACCTAAACATTTGCCATTCATGTTGGGACAAATCCCTACAGGCATACAAGAAGATCCTAGAGCACATGCTAACCAAACAGGATTTAGCCTTGATGCTCTCGCTGTGTGAAGCGATCTCTAGCTTCTGTACAACTAAACTGCCACAATTCTTGGAGCGTGCTAAATATTTCAGTGAAGCTCGGATTGCGCGCAGGGTTTTAAATGTGTGATCTTTATTTCATGGGAACAGAATGCTTTAAAAACCCTGGAAGCAGCCCCGTTGCATTGCTGCCATTTCTGCAGTGCACTTTGGCTAAGCTGTACTTAAGAACACAACACATTTGAGCCGTGCACCCTTACAGCTGTGCCATCTTGCTTACTTTTCCTAAAAGCTTAAAAAAAAAACAATGTAAAAAATATACAAAAACATATACATACAGACAAAAAATATGTATACATGCCAAGTCAGGCTGAAGCACTACCAATATTTTGATATAATGATTGCAGTTGGCAGATAGCTGAATGAATAAAGTGTTGTGTTTTTGTGTTGTTTTTTTGTGTCACATTTTCCTTACAAATTCACTTGTCTAAACTCTGTTCCTCAATACACTTTAAACAAGAGCAACCAATCGTGTATAACTGTAATTTGATTGGCTAAAGGTTGTGATTCTGTCTGTACCACACTAAAAATGTTGAGGCATGCTGACTGTGTGTATGATGGTGTATGAACAACTGTATTTAGCACTCCAAATACACTTTACAAATTATCCTGCCGCACACAGACAATGTAAAAATCAAACAGTCTTTGGATAATGTCGGAAACTGAACAACCTGCCGTCTCTCTACTACCTCTCAAAACAGTCAAAGAAAACTCATAGTGGCTACATGCAGGACCACACACAGAACTCCACTGTTCTAGTCTGAATTTGGCAGCTGTGTGCACAGGGATGAGCACACAGTGTTATCTGTCCAAAAAGGGCTTTTCAGCATGTATTCATAAAGGTTCTCTAATGGCATCTACTGGGAGAATTCCTCTCTCCATAGAGTCAGAGTATGAAAGCAGAGAGAGAAGAGCGTATGACTTCATCATGAGCTGAATAGGAATGATGCCCCATTGGGGTCTATTAGGGAGTCTTTACATACAATAGAGGACAGTGGGACTGTGAGGTAGGAGATACGGTAAAGCCTGGGCTTACTGTTTCTATGGGGATCAGTAATGAGAAGCATCCCGAATGCACTATTTGGATCTCACTTGTGTTAAAGCGGTGAGCAGTTTACCCTTAACTTGGCCCTGGGAAGATTACTAACACAATGCAGCCAAAGGAAAGATTAAAATGATGCAAAAACATCAAAAAATGGTGCAATGTAAATTCAGTGAAACTATGAGTATTTAAAGAGGGGGTCCTCCATTATTAAAAGTCAGCTACTGAAAATCAAATAATAATTGTTAAGGGAGGAAAAGTTAGTCTATGTAAATTGTATTTTAAAGTTTCTTTCATCTTAAAGTATTTTTTTTGCCATCACTACAAAAAAATGCTTAATCCAACCTAAGTGTGCTGGTTTTAACTAGTTTAAACTGGTCTAGAAGGTCTTTTAATCTGACCAAGCTAGACTAGCTCATTGACAAGCTTGTGTTGCAAACTGACTAGGTGACAAATGACCAAACCCCCTTTAAAACAAACAAAACCAGCCTGACTAGACCGGAAGACCAGCTAAAAGCAGAAAACCATGTAGGCTGGATAGGTTCATTTCATATTGCTTATAGATTCCTTATCAAATCTTTGCCTAATTATGGTTCTTTGTTTGCACAACACATTGCATACACACATATGGAGATTTGTGCATTTCGGTGTATAATGCTGTTGTAATTCATCCATCCAATCCAATATGTTGATTAACAAAGTCAAAAATCTTCATTAAACATTCCCAGCTTATAACTGCTTGCGCTGGTTACAGATTTAGCTGTCATCTAGTGAGGTGAAGGAGAGCTGTTCTCTCCATGCTGCTCATTAAAACTAGATTGAAATTGTGCCGTTTTCACTTATTGGCTTAATTGTCTGCTTATGTAGCTGGGCCAGATGACAGTGAGTGTGTCAGAGCCAAAGGACATGTGCAGTTCAGTCAGATTTCATCACTTATCTTGCGTGATTCATACACAGCATGCTGAGCTGAGCTATGGACAGCTTCAATGAGATCTCTCATCAGTTATGAGTGAGGTCATTAATCAGTGCCACATTTGTCATCAATCAGCGCCGGGCTTCACTGCACTCTGAACAGTACCTGGAGAACCCTGGCCTGTCTCTGATGTTCAGCAATGTGCTTTTCACTGCTTCTTCATGTCTCCCTGAGTGAGACGAGGGAGAGAGAGACAGGCATTTGCCTCAGCACACAAGGTGAGATGTTTTGATGATAAACCCAACTCCACAGCAGATCATCTGGCTCTGAAACTTAAAACAAATGTATACTTTTACAAAATTGTTTATGTACGAAACGTTTTGAATTATTGTGTTTGACATATTCAAAGGTGTTTACCTGTGTTTATCTGTGCTTACCTGTGCTCTTTCTTTTACCTCACAAGATGTGTTTTCCTCGTCTCTGACTATATATGCCAAATATCTATTACGGTATTGATAACATGATTGTATAAGAACATTTAAGCACAAATAATTCAAATAGTTAATATAGTAATAAATTAATATAGTAATATAGTAATGTGATCTTGTTGAGATGAAAAATGGAGAGAGGATATTCAGGGTGAGGGCTGACTTTAGTATTGCCTGACAGGTGGTTTTAGGGCAAGAGTGCTTTATTAGATGTCGTCACAATTTTAATAAAAAGTGAAAGTGTGGTAAAAATATTCTAGTGATCTTACAATAATTTCAAATGGGAAAGATTGTTATCTGAAGATAGTAATGTGGTGAATGTTGTAAAACACACGTATCAGTTCTGGATTTCTATTGACTCTGTATGCCTGAATGTTGTCGTGAATGTAGCTGTTTGTGTATGCATGTTTGTGGGCAAGAGATAGACTGCTTGCATGTCAGTGTTTTGTGAGTAGGTGTTGTAGTTGTCTCTGGTCCAGCTCACTGCATGGTGTTTATATTTGTCTGTGTGGTCGGCATCTGTGTGCTTGGTGAGGGTTTTCTGTGTGTGTTACTGAGATACATACCAGAGCGTGTGTCTCTTTACATGGATCACTGTATCTTTCTCAACCCAAGGTTTCTTTGATTGGAGCATTAGAAGTAGAGTCCAAATTTATTAATCTTTTATTAATTTCTGCCTGAAAAAAATGTTTATTCACTTCTTCACCCAGCAATTTTCTGATTAGGAAAATTAAATGACCTGTTAAAACATTTTCTCTTTAGTACATTCTTCAAATTTGCAACATTTATTTCAGAACAGAAAAATATTATGAACTCTTATGACTATAATAAAACACTTTTCACAATGAAGTACCAACACCAGGTACAATACCAGGGTGTAATCTTAATATAATCAATTTATATAATCAATCAGTTTCTATTTATCCAAACATGACAACTGTCAGCTACTCACCCTTTGACATTTCTTCTGCAAAACACAAAAGACAACATTTTCATGAAAGTCTGATATACTGTCTTCTAAAAACACTTTTATTGGAACGGTACATAATCATTTGCATGTCAAATAATATTATATTAACAGATTATTTTAGTAAGGTCCATGTTACAAATAATACTATAATTAATGACTATATTAATAACAATACTAACATGTATAGGCAATGCATAAAGTAATTAAAGTACATGTCATTGGTATATTTCACAGTAATCCTGATTACATCCTTCACAACCATGTATTTCATGCTTTTGCTCAAGAAGGGATTTGAAGATTAACAGATTAATGCCACTAGGAATAAAGTACTGTCAGAGCATGTTTTTACAGTATATATCAAGTTTCTGAATATAACAGCAGGTGAGAGATGGTATGCACGTTTGTGTTTGTCTCGGTAACCTTTGTTAAAGACTAATAAAGATTAAATTTTTACCTCAGTACTTATGTTAAACACTGTGCCCAATGTGTCATTTAAACTTTTTTTGGTGCATTGCTTTCCTGTTTAAGGTAACATTTGCTGTTATAAATTTATATAAACAGAAATGAACACACAAAAACATTAAAACACACTTTTCCCACTGTGGGTCTGTGTTTCAAAAACAGTTCGGTTATATGCTTTAATAAAAAGAAATCAGCACAAATAGTAGTTACCCTCTACCTTTCACCATGTACCTACAAACCAACACTGTAGGAATAAAAAGCTAGATGGCCATCCCTTTTCGGGCTCAGCTGAACAGCTGGACTGTGGAGTGTTTGCCTGGCACAGAGAAAGTCGCAGCTGGCTTTTAAAAGGAAGAGCTCCTCTTGAGCCTGTGGGAGGTCACAGCCTGCTAGGCCGCAAAGCGCTGCACGGTGGGAACCGTGTGTTAGTGCAGAAGGCCTGCACCACTGCGTGTCAATGCTGTTTTGCATCATTGGCTGTTTTCCTCTCCTATTTGTCCTGTATGGGGCTCTAGCAAAGATGCAACATTCTGCCCATATTCTCATGGCAACAGCAAACGTGTAATAATGGCTTCCTGGATTACCTTAAATGGTCATAGACCATGAAAACCTCCAGGGTTCACAGCAACCTTGTCAAAACATGTTTACTATCTTTGTGAATGTGGCAAACATAATCTTTTCAAACCGTCAATTTAGGACTGATCTAATGATAAATAGCTCTTGACAATCATGCAAACCATCCCATTTTGCAGCATTTAAAACAAACCTTAATAAAAAATCGCACAAAGAACACCCTTGCATTTATTGTGGAATTTAGGACAATCGGATGGCTATGTTAGTGATGATGGTGCTTGTGTTCTCCTTTGTTGTTACGATTCTCAGGGGTAGACTATGGAATAATAAGACCATGCTCAGACCCTCAAAGCGTTGTGACACGATACCTGTAGAGCTAACAGAAGTCATCAGACATCGTCCTCAGCAGTGTCCTGACAGAGATTAATTAATTTAAAGGCTTAATTCATAGCAGTGGATCAGATAGTGGCGGGCTGTTAAGTGGGGTAAAGCAGAAGGTTCTGAAGGTCTCCCACAGTTGGGTGCTGGTGTATGTATCACATGGCAACCTCAACATCTCTGCTTGTTGATCCACAGCAGTGTTCTGATGTGCCAGAGGAGAGAAACTCAATTAGGACGTTAACGAAGTACATTAGATATAGGAAACATCATCAAAGCAACTAATGTAGCACAGTTAAAGTGTGTTAGTACTGCTGCTACTTACTTAGTTAATTGACATAAAAGACACTTTTTCAAGAACTGCCTTTTGTGCATGTTATAGAGAATATATATTTTTCATTGGAGAGTGCATGTATTGATATTTTTCATTTGAAATGTAATTGCTTACCTTAAGAACCTCAACATCTTTAACTATGCTGTATAGAGCTAGCAAAACCTCACTGACTACTACAGTACACAGTCACAATACAGTACAATCATCAAGTCGAACAGAGCTGCTCCTTAAACTAATAACTTTTAAATAGACTATGAGGTCATGCTCTATAAAGAGTTCCAACTTCATTTAACGTGTGCCGTGATTTGCTGGGTGAACAGCTCGTTATTTTTGACACTCACTGAAACAAACAATTCATGGATATTGCAAACAAGAAATAATGATTTTGATAAAATGGCTCTTCTGAAAACTTGACAGATTAAAGATAATTACACCTATTTTGTTGCCATTTCATAAATTATGCACATAAACTGGCTGAGAGGTTGTATACTGATAATATCAGATATTGATAACTTTTTAATCCTAGTTTTATTCCATTAACAAATTATGTTTTGTTTGCAAAAACTATTTTTGCTTCAATAATTCATCAAATGTAAGAGACTATTATCATTTAGGTTCAGCTACATTTGCTGACTCCAGAATGCAAAGATCATGATGCATTATTTAAACATATTCTATTGCATTTTCTCAACATTGACATGAGAACTAATACATACCACTGATGGAAATGACCCCAGACACTCTGGACTGAGAATAAACAGAAGCAGGTGACTTTGAGTGATGGTCATTCCGAGACGTGCATAAGCAAACATTCTGCTCAGGCCTTTTTTAAACTTCAGTGTCGCATCTGCAGGCCGGGGACGTGAAAACAATAATAAAGCAGAGCTTTCTCAGTAGTTTGTAAACATTTGCACAGTTTCGATAGGGATCTTAGAAGTTATCATCTATAATTCAGTGAAAAAGTGACTACCACAATTCTTCAAATCCTGGCTGGCAAAGGCGTGAAGCTAAATGTGAATACTTAATCAAACTGAATGACACATCTGATGGGGAAACAAAGAGAGGTGCCAAACGAATGAAAGGCTGGGAGTGTCTCACAAGATCACACAGACCAGCACAAAATGTACAAAAGCTCCCTTTTATCTTTGTGATTTTCAACAATTCCAAATTCCTTGTCAGCTCCCCAGGAGGCTTTGACGTGAGGGAAAATGCTTGTCCCAAAGCTGCTGTTTAAAGCATTAGAGCAGGAGATCTCAATCTTTCCGCCCCGCCATTTGTTTCTTAAATCCCAATTTTCTTGTGACCCACCAATGTCATGAATTAAGCCATACATTAGAACCTTTCAGGCATGCTGACAGTAATATTTAGTAAGCGTTAGTAAATGTTTTTGTGTTACCTGTAAGAAGCATTTAACAAATGATGTGGGCATAAGAAGCAGGTCAACAAGAGCGCAGGTGCACATCCAATAGCTCAGTAAGGGCACAGGTGTGTCGCGTCGCAGTTTGTCCGGTATTTTATCCGGTATTTTGGTAAAAATGTGCAACTCACCTCCGCTGTCACATATAGTCTGCTCTGAATGCTCCCGTACTAATACTGTAAGTGCTCGCAAGTGGTATCAGCGATTTTGGGTCACTTAGTGACACTCATTCACCCTTAAGCAAATAAAAACTCCTCAAGAGGATGCAGGTGCGAGGAATGCGCCTTCGCATCCGGGTCACGGTGCAGCCTACATTTAATGTCAAATTTAAAGCACAAGAAAAGTTTTATATACACATTTTATAAACGTGTGTGTAGCCCACAGCTATAAGAATGTGCTTGGAAAAAAGCCAGAATTAAAACAGCGTTTCTGCAAATCTGCCCGAGCACATTGAGTCTCTGGCTACACAACGTTAAGTTGTGACCTCAGGGTTGACAACCTGCATTAAAATACGGCAGCCATGACCTTTTCTTTCTTTCTTTATAGTGTTTCTTATTTTTGTCTTTTTTATCTGTTTACTAAAAATATTTACTCCGCTCATAATTAACCTACTTATGTTATTATTTTAACTCTATTATTTGCATTTGTTGTGTAAATTACTTTACTGAATAAAGCACTAAAAAGTGCAGCATTTTAAGTTGCAGGATCCTTGTCAGTGTTGTGACTATATAATGAAATTCAACCACGTCTCTAACCCAGAAAAGTGGAATTATTCCATGTTTGTTGTTCAAAGCAACAAGGGCGCAGACAGGGCGGTCGTGACCTCAACCAGACAGAACATCCCAGCCTTATTGACTACCCTGTCACCTGTTCGGCCTGCTTCTGATCTGACATTCCATTAACGCCTCCCGTGGGCTGCTGCTTGACGGCAGAGGAGAAAGTCAGGGACAGCAGGACAGGATTTATGAAGGTGGCGAGTCACCTCGCCGCTGACCGCGCAACTGCATGGGTCGTATCCGCATGCTGATGGGTGACATGCCCTGGGGAACAATGGGCATATTTCATTCTATAGGTCTACAAATGTATAAATACACTGAACTGGGAGGATTTAAAGTAGGAAAACCAGCTTAAATAAAGAATCATTAAAAAGGAGCAAAGTCCCAATGAGAGTGAAAAAATATACACTATAAAAGAAAAAAAATTATGAAACTGTCATTAGTGAAACTTCTTCTGTTATTGCTGCTGTTGCTAAAAATAACACTATGAAGAATTATTATCATGAATGCAGGGAGTGTAGTTTTACTGTCAGAAATCGACAGTATTGCAACAAAATGGTCAATAGGGGTCTGACAGACACTAGTGCCAGCAGGCATCAGATTTCCAGACTTTTTCTTCCTGTGTACTATACAGCCTCACAAACAGAGTGTGCTGGATCTGCACTACAGGGATGGTGCCATCATAATATAAATGTGTTTTATTACAACACAGCTAGTAGGAAAGCTGGAGAGACTTTTTCTGACTTTTATCTTTGGTCAGGGCAACTTGGCCATCTGGCCTTTCTGAATGTGTGGTGGCTAAGTTCTTTGCATGCCTGTTCTTCTACATTTACTAGGCTTTACTATTAATACCAATAAATTGTACATAAATGAACATTTTAGTGTAGCACATTTTTTTATGTTTGTTTTATATTCAAACCTACTTTTAGAATAAAAGTATATGTCAACTTAATAATGGTTTATGGTTGGGATTTACATACAGGGGACATTATCAAGGCCATTTATCTACCTCAGACAGAGCTCTGGTTTTCATGGTCTGAGCCTTTGATGCATCTCTCACTGTCTCCCTCTCTTCCCTTCCTAATGGGGCCGTGTCATCCCTTGACATCTTTGTTTGCCTAACCTCCAGCACGCCAGCCGTTTACCACATTTACACTTACATACACCAGCTGCGCCCTAACAGTCACGCCACATCACCTGTCCAGATTGGCTGAGGCTGTCATGCATGTTAAAAGCCTGTGAATATGGAAGGACATTTCTTCTTCTGATCAATACATGTATATATAACTGTGTGTTCATAGCTGTGGATATGAGAGAGTTTAGCTCTGTTTGCGTCTCCGTTGGAGACAACGAGACACATTCACATTGAGCGGCTGAATAATAAGCGAGTTTATGAAACGTGGCGAAAGAGCTACGGTGCTACATGAAACCACCATCAGGAGACCGGCCTGCCGAAACAGAGCTTCACTTAATATCAGCATTCACCTTGTACTGCTCTAAACTGTGGGAGAAGGGCAGATAAAGAGAGAGATATAGAGGGATATGGGGTAAGATGGGACAGTGGTTAAGATATATTGACCCCTTAGCAAACTGTGACCATATACAAAAAAGATTATATAGAGCTGCCTGTGCCTGAGAGATACACATAAGCAAGAAAGTGATAAGCATTTTTATACTAGAAGTTTAAGTGTATTGAGTCAGGTCTAATCAATATATATCATATACGTTAACTAATTAGAGACAGTATTGGAGGTAACATTTGACATGTTAATATTTGTATTTCAATGTATTGCCCAATGATTAAACTTACCCTTTGACATGACACATACCTTAATGTAAGGCATGCTGTGTCACTGGACCACTCAATGACATTGCTCTGGTTTCTCAGTGCAAGCCCCACAATGCCTCCGTGCAACAGCAGCAAGCAGCGGTCAGAGTCTTGTCAGCATGCATCGGCTGTGAGTGCAGAGATCAGGCCTGGCATCTGCACCAGTATTGTTGACATGCTCGAGCATGTTTGCCAAAGCAGAGGCAGTATTGTGGTGAGTCAATCAGACAGTCTGTGACTCAACTGCTCCTCACTTCAGTGGCTGAGTCAGCCTGATATTTCACAGTCATTTTAGCCTAATTGCAAACCTCATATTTACAATATCCCTGTCAATGCAGTCATCAATCAGCTGCTTCCTAAGGCCTTCACTGTCTGGACAGCCACTTACTGGACTCACTAAACAGACAGCGTGTTTAAATGAACTACTGTACACTGTGCAGTGGGCGGGTGCGGTTTTCTTAGTGATCCCTCCTCCAAACAACAACCCCATGTGTTAGTATATTTGGGTCATGCTGGCTGTGTTGCTGATGTTGTCTGCTGTGTTGAAATCAACATTTTTCAGCCCCTCTCAGTCCAGATGCTTATAGCGTTATTTGTTGTTTATAGAATGACATCAATGTCAACAAGATTTCAAGTTGGTGAAATGTTTGGGAAACAGGAAACATGCAGCCTTACAATATGATGTGCCTGGTTTTATGCTTCTCACTGAATGCAAGTTTCTAGATTATCTTGCCAGGATCCTGACATGCCCTGTGTTTAGTGTCAGAGCGTGTTGTTTAGATCCTGACTTCTTTTAGTTTTGGTTCTTGTTTCTTGGAGTCTGGATCTGAACTCATGCTCTGTGTTTAGTGTCAGAGCATGTTGTTTAGATACTGACTTCTTCTAGTCTTGGTTCTTGTTTCTTGGGTCTGGATCTGAACTCATGCCCTGTGTTTAGTGTCAGAGCGTGTTGTTTAGATCCTGACTTCTTCTAGTCTTGGTTCTTGTTTCTTGGGTCTGGATCTGAACTCATGCTCTGTGTTTAGTGTCAGAGCGTGTTGTTTGGATCCTGACTTCTTCTAGTCTTGGTTCTTGTTTCTTGGGTCTGGATCTGAACTCATGCTCTGTGTTTAGCGTCAGAGCGTGTTGTTTAGATCCGGACTTCTTCTAGTCTTGGTTCTTGTTTCTTGGGTCTGGATCTGAACTCATGCTCTGTGTTTAGTGTCAGAGCGTGTTGTTTAGATCCTGACTTCTTCTAGTCTTGGTTCTTGTTTCTTAGAGTCTGGATCTGAACTCATGCCCTGTGTTTAGTGTCAGAGCGTGTTGTTTTGATCCGGACTTCTTCTAGTCTTGGTTCTTGTTTCTTGGAGTCTGGATCTGAACTCATGCTCTGTGTTTAGTGTCAGAGCGTGTTGTTTAGATCCTGACTTCTTCTAGTCTTGGTTCTTGTTTCTTGGGTCTGGATCTGAACTCATGCTCTGTGTTTAGTGTCAGAGCGTGTTGTTTAGGATCCTGACTTCTTCTAGTCTTGGTTCTTGTTTCTTGGGTCTGGATCTGAACTCATGCTCTGTGTTTAGTGTCAGAGCGTGTTGTTTAGATCCTGACTTCTTCTAGTCTTGGTTCTTGTTTCTTGGGTCTGGATCTGAACTCATGCTCTGTGTTTAGTGTCAGAGCGTGTTGTTTAGATCCTGACTTCTTCTAGTCTTGGTTCTTGTTTCTTGGAGTCTGGATCTGAACTCATGCTCTGTGTTTAGTGTCAGAGCGTGTTGTTTTGATCCTGACTTCTTCTAGTCTTGGTTCTTGTTTCTTGGAGTCTGGATCTGAACTCATGCTCTGTGTTTAGGGTCAGGCGTGTTGTTTAGATCCTGACTTCTTCTAGTCTTGGTTCTTGTTTCTTGGAGTCTGGATCTGAACTCATGCTCTGTGTTTAGGGTCAGAGCGTGTTGTTTAGATCCTGACTTCTTCTAGTCTTGGTTCTTGTTTCTTGGAGTCTGGATCTGAACTCATGCTCTGTGTTTAGTGTCAGAGCGTGTTGTTTAGATCCTGACTTCTTCTAGTCTTGGTTCTTGTTTCTTGGGTCTGGATCTGAACTCATGCTCTGTGTTTAGTGTCAGAGCGTGTTGTTTAGATCCTGACTTCTTCTAGTCTTGGTTCTTGTTTCTTGGGTCTGGATCTGAACTCATGCTCTGGGTCTTGTGTGAAGCACATGGTCTCTGTTTTGTTTACATTCACCATGTGCTCTCCGGTCTCGCGTCTTGGCCTCGCCCCCTTGTTCTCTTGTCTCGTCTGCACTCATTTCACACACCTGTTAGTCGTTTGTCTTTGTGCTATTTAATGCCCTCATGTTTTCTGTCTTGTGCCGATTCGTTTTTGCTTCTTGGTGTTTTGCATTTTGGATGTTTTGCTTCTTGGTTTTTGCTTTTTGCTTCTTGTTATTTTTTGGATTATTTGGATGTTGTGTTTCTTGGCTCATTTTGCATCATGGTTATTGTCTTGTTATCCAGTCTTGTCTGGTCGTGTTTTTTGCCCTGTTTTTTGAGTTAGTTTAAGCTTGTGTTTGGTTTTCGTTTTGCCCCCTTGTGGGTTCTTGTTTTGGTTATTTGTTTAAATAAAGACATTTTTTCTGTTGTCTGCACTTGGGTTCATTTCTCCTGATCCCGACAGCAAGTATAAATTCTTTCATTCGTTTTCACAGGTCAGACTTGGCTGAAGCAGTAAAAGATAAAATGTTTCTTTGGCTGTGCTGTTTGTTTGCACGCTTGGATGCTGTAAGTGCAAACTTAGTCCTATGTCCTTTCAACGGAAGCATTATTAATGACCTGGGGTTAAGGTGAAGGGTTTCAAAGTGATAGCACAAGGTCCTGAATTGACCTCCAGATTTATTTTTTCATGAACACATATATAATTGTGTGTGCATTTCGGTGTATTTTAGGGCATACACGAGTGAACGTCCTTGTTCAACACTTTTTTTCTAGTGGTTTAGAATTTGTCTGTGTGTTTGTGATCCTTTGGGAGTATATCAGCTAAAGGCAGGAAAAGCAAGACACTTTTATGTACTTTTTAGTTAAACTATCCTAGAAAAGCTTTTATGAAAACTCATTTTATTCAATTTTATACAATTACTCAATTACAAGTCTTTCCTCCTTTCTGCTTATATCCGTGTGGCCTACCTGTGTATTTGCAGGAGGAAGAATCTGGGCCCGCCAGAGCCACAACTGGTTGATTAAAGTCTAAATGTGCATTGATTTCTGTGACTGGCTAAAAGCGTAATATTAACTCTTGATCTTAAGGGAAGGTTTTGGTTTAAGTCCAAGTTAAACTCAGTTTAACAAGTGAAACAGTATTTGTGTCATAATGATGATTATAACAGAAATAACAAGAACAGTAGTTACAGTAAGGCACCTACAATGGCAGAACATGCAGTGTTAAAACACACACACAACATTGAATCTTATTGTAAAATGTTACTTTTATATTCAGTCTGTTTTAAGTTTTAAGTATATAAGTATTATGTATAGTGTTCCATGCTAGACAGGCACATCAAGTGCAGTGGTGCATTCTCTCTACTCCCCTCAGCTCAGCAGTGTGGTGGCCTGGCTGAGATAAATGTGGGAGGTCTAAAGCAGAAATCAATGATCCCATAGTCAGAGAGCTCTCCTTTACAAACACCTGCCCACACACAGGAGGAGCTCTGCTGAGAGACCACCTGCCTCTGGAAAAGCTTCAGAACACAGACAGGATATCACAGTGCTCTGGATCATGTTGAATGAGAATGATGGCTTAAAAAGGGAAGAGAATGGATGGATGAAGGATAGAATAGACAGCGGTGCTCTCTAGATGGCAGCCACTGACCTAAGCAGCAAAAATGTAGTTCACATTGCAGCTTATTTTGACCAAAACCTGCAAAACTTCCTGATCAACAGGTAAATGAAATAAACTGTTATTTTTCTTACATGGTGCTATTTAAGGACTTATCTATCTCAAATTTACGGTGTGATTATCTATAATATACAGTTAAAATGTAATAAACTGTTACACAAACATAATAAAAGGAAATGGGAGTCTGTGATCAGAATTTCTGCTCTCCCAAAATAAATAAGTAGATATATACTGTATGACATATAATAGCAGACTATTTCAGCATATCTAATTAACTTCCTGCTTAATGCCTCTGAATGTCTTTTAGATATTTTATCAATCATGTGATTTGATGGCACTTACCTGGCAACCTTCGGCAATTTCAGTGATTATTTCATCTTTAAAAGCACTCAATGTGTCTAGTTTGAACCAAAAAACACCCTCAGGACTGCCAGATCAAAAAGACTGCTGGAACGGCTGGAACACTCAGATTACATTCTCACACACACACATACAGAAATATACATTGACAGTCAGACACTTACACAGATCTGTGGATACGTATGTGTCAGCAGTCTGATTATTGTTATGAAATGTTTCAGTTCTGGAACACTTGTGCTTCAAGCCAACGTGGTGTACTGCAACAATTCATAAAGATGAAGAGACACACACACACACACAATAAAATAAGTTCAGCTGATAGCACAGGCAGACAGAATGGGCACAGGCACCCAACTCTGTATTTCATCTTACTTTCTGTACTTCAGGATGCAAAATACATCATTATTATGTTGTATTCCAGTTGAAGGCTGATCCATCAGGCTGTAAATTGGTGTGGGTGGTACACACTCCCTGGGTTTACAGAGAGATGCAGCCTGGTGCGAGAGTGAAAACATATGAAGAGTGTCGAGATTAAAAGTGTGTGTGGTCACAGATTATCTTTCAGATCTCAGGCAGAACCACTTATCAGAGTGCAGAATAACAAGGATAGTACATAAAAAACTTCTTCCATGATCATTAACTCTCAAGATTCCATTTCTCAGCCCTTTTTTACACACATTCATTTCACTATATTTGTAAGATCTCAAACATTTCCATTGTTTTTATACCAGGATAATTATATTTTATTCCCTTTATTAACTCTACCCATAAACCTAACCCTCACATATTTTTTAAATAGTAATAAATGATATGGCCAATTTATGAGATTTTCGTGTTGGTTTTAACGCATTCGCCCTTACAAGTATAGCTCAATCCATACACACATTCACATGAAGGTTTTCATTGCTTCAGGTCATGCCTTCATCCTTCACCTCAAGGTCAAAGAAATGAGCATGTTAAAAAAACAGAGACATGGAAACAGGACGACTGATGTTTCAGCTTCATCATGGCTGTAGCATAATGAGCTCTCGAAGGCGAAGAGATGAAGAGCCACTTATTATTGTTTATAAGCCAGACATCGGCATGAAACAGAATTTGCCTTGTAAAATTAGCCTCTCATCAAATGCAAGCAGAGCTTACAACAGAAAACACATGAATAATTACCATGGCAAATCACTCATTGGCCACTGCATCTTGTCTTTGGTTTTTAGAAAGCCCTCCATCTGTGTCGGTGATTTTGTAAGCAGACGCACAGCAGAAGCAGCCATGATCCATTGCACTAAAAATGCACAGGCCATAGTCTGCCAGCCACAGCAGGGTTGTATCCTGACGCATCTCACTCCAAACACACAGACACGAAGACAAAGAGACATATGCATGCATGCATGGCCACACACACACCTCAGGGGGCTGCAGCATTGAAAGGACAGGAACGTTTAGAGGGAGTAGCATGAACATTTCAGCACTACCCAGTGGACAGCTCCCCAACAGTGATGGTATAGTTTGAACACGATCAGTGACAGTTCACAGCATTTCCCACACACACAGTTAAAAACAACTTTTCTATTGTGTAAGACATAGACTGACAGACAGACAGAGAAGATGATGGCACAGAAAGATGGTTGCCTTCTCCATCTTTCACCACAGTAAAGCCAAATGTCTGCTGTCAAAAAACAACGAAAATAATGCCATTTGTTGTGGAGAAGTTTATATTTAGCTTTGTAAATGATGCTTCCCCAGATAATTCTCTTGGATTCAACTAACAAAATATCATGCAGGTACACACTGTGAAGTGAAGCAAAGACAGAGAGCAAATAATACAATCAAGCACTTCAAACAATGGGCATAGTGCTATCATCTCCTTCTGACAGCAGTTATACTCTGCAAAGCCATCAATTCAGTAACTGAATAAATGCTATTCATGACATAAATCAGATAAAAGCAGTTCCTGTTTGTGTCTTCACAGCTGATTGAAATTTACATTGAACTGCTATACAGCTGGATTATGGAATAATGAAGGCAGAGTGGAAAACTGCAAGAGATCATTTTAGTCTATTACAGTGAATGGACCCCAAATATTTAGTAACCTACTGATGTTATACTACGTGCGATTCAACAAGTGACCAGTGACAAAGTTGAATCCTTTTGTTTCTCACTAAAAGCAAACATGCTGCATGATATGATCACAGCTTATCAGAATATATCTGTTGTTTCCAAAAGTTTGTTCTGTCCACATTTAACCAAAGTAAAGGTTGAAAACAAGCCAGCATTTTTTAAAGTGTACAGTTATGTGGAGCAGGATTTTGGGCCAATGAGATTTCACTGTGGGTGTGGCTGAAACTAGATAAAAGAAGGCATAAATTCTAAAAGAAAGAATAACTTTTTTGAGAAATGGTTATTATTTAGTTTGATATTCTGTTACATGCTCAGGTACAACGTGCATAACCATTTTCACTTTTTAGTCACAGGTAAAAATAAACTTAAAGATGTTACAAATATAAATTGCTTATAAGACAATAAAACACAATGCTAAGGAAAAGAAGGCAGAGCTATGGATTCTTACATCACGTAAAAAAAAACAATGTCCTGAGACAGCTGCAGTTGTTCTTACCCAAGTAACTTTGTTCTAGTTCTAAGCGCCAAGGAGACGTGAGAGAGGTTGGTGGAGAGTTTGGACAGAATGAAGACTGAATCATTTGTGAGGAACAATAACCACACATGCAAGCAGTCTATTTTAACAATGATATGCTAAGAAATTACATATTAAAAAGACTGTTCCAGGTCTATTTTTAACAATTTAAAGTGCACCACCATACAATCTGAACTGAACATATTGAGCAAATGTGGATAAATGACACAGCAGAGCACCCAAATTGGCACTGGTAACTTCAGATTTTCTTGCCTCCTTCTGGCCTCTGTCTTACATCCAATGTAGTTACTGAATCTGCCTTTAAAAAGGATACAGTCACCTGCAGATTCTAACCCGCATTATGATAATTTCTTAAAAATAGTCTAATTGAATACACAACACATATATTAGCCTATAGTAATACACAAGTTTAACACCAACACCACATATGGAGGGGAAAGATCACTGTATATTATAAAACCATGTTTTTTTTCTTAGGAAAAAAAGAAAAAAAAATTCTATAAATTACACATAATTTTAAAGAATCAGGCAGAATCAGCATTATAAAAATGATGACATCCCTAAATGAATTCTCTGGGAAGTTGATCTGTCCAGGAATAGCAGTTGCTGCTAGGTACAGTACTCCCTCTTGTACATGAAACGGGTGTTAAGCAGATGCTTGCATCATACAGATAATAATAGTGTGATTCCAACAAATCTGTTGTACCTGACAAGATGTTCCTCTTACGCTCCCTTCAATAATAATAATAATAATAATAATAATAATTCTAATAATACTATAATAATAATATCATATGACTGAAACACTGTAAATACAAAGGTTTGGCACATATATTACAATCAATCTCAATTTCTTTTTCACTGTACTGTACTGTACGGTTTGTATTGTTACCATTTGCGTTTGTACGGTTGTATTGGGTACCATTGATATTGGCTGTCAGCTAATGTAAGTAACAGGGGTTTGTGTCTGATCAGACTCAGGTCGCAGGTGTCTGCACTGAGTGTGTGAATGCTGTAATAAACATTAACATGAGTTTAAAATCGCTGATAGTGAGAGCTGCATGAGCCCAGCACAGCATCTACTGTCGTGCTGGAAACAATTCAAAGGGCAGTTTTAATTAGAAAAGCAAAATCAATGGATTTTGATGCAGCATCTCGACCTGTTCTCCCTCTGGAGTGCACGGCAAAGAGCATCAGGAGAAAGCGTGTCTAACACAGTGGTTTGTTTGAAAGCATGAGTGTTTTGAACCACACTTCAGTTTTATACTGTACACTTACATGTCTGGGGTCAGAAAACTCTACATATTGCCTTCATTTAGGAACACTGGAGATATCTGAAATTCTATGTTGCATGTACCAGTAAGTTAGGCAGTGTTACTTCAATCACCCGTAAGAGAGAAGACTGTTTTACATAAAGTTTTATGGACAGCGTTATGGACAGCGTTATGACTACTCAGGCCACAAGCAGGAGTTCAGGGAGGTGGCAGAGAGATTTAACTAATGGTTTTCATATGAAGACAGCCACCATGTATTGGAACATGGCTTTAACTGTCACTATCCGGGTTCCTTTGCACTGAAATCTGGATAATGCTCACATATCAAAAGCTTCAGGCACCAGTAAAGATTGCATTATCTTTTACATGCTATAAAATAACTCTGTAAAAACAGTAACAATTACTTGACAAACACATGTCTTGGAAAGTAATCCAGTCTAAATAGGGCTTTTTGAATTTAAAAAATAAAACGTGGTTGGGGAGGAAAGTTAGAACATCTAAGAGCTCTTGAAGATGGCCAATGGATTAAAAAAAACACACTAAGCTGCAGTTTACTTAAAACTCTCCTACATAGGAGGCTAAAAGCTACAAGTAAAATCAAGAGAACATCTATGACATGTTTGAAAACAGAAATGAAAGGCATATCTTTGATTTGGAGTGGCTTCACACAGCAGGTGATTCTGCAGGAGAAATGTCTATGTATGTTTGAAGTGTCTACTGTAGATAAAGAGCAATAACTTTCAGCCACCTCAGGTATCTTATGGCAGCTGGCACCACACAAATGTGTACACGTAGTGTTGATGCTAAAATCAGCAGCTTTCTCATGTTGCTACATACATCAAATCTGTAATATATGAAGAGGCAGTGATCAGAGACTGTATGTTGCAGAGCACGACTGATCTTGAAATGAGTAATTACAAACTGAACATCTAAACATTATCTGTCATGTGAAATTAAAAGCAAGGGGGTGCAAACCAATTAGTTGTGTTTGTTAATTAAAAGTATTTGTTCAATCAAATCAGTGATAAAGTTCCTCTGCTGATACTCATACAGAACAAATCGTCCTCACTGGTCCTTTTGGCGTTTTGTCAGCAAGAAGAGAGTTTGCACACTGAAAAATCCAACAGCAAGAAATTAAACCTCAGCCAATCATTTCACTGTTTGGAATGGACGTGAGCCAGATCAGGGCAGTTAGAATCGTGAGAACCGAACCAACGCAATCATGAAAATAAAAAAGAAACAAACAAAAGTTGAGCAAACAAACAAAACTCAAATAACACCCCAAATTGAAGAGGCCTTATACAAGACGAACAATGTTTTATGTAAGGCTTAATAAAGGGTCATCGCTACCCTGGGATGGAGCTGTAGAACTTCTCTGAGGTTTGCTCAGAGAAGTTTGCTCATATATATGTGTGTGTGTGAGTGTGTAGGGGAGGGCACTCTCAATCCCTGTTCAACCCTCTTCAGTGTCCCCGCTCTTGGATCTTTGGCACTTGGCAAAGCTTGTCCTTAACCGGAAGTGATCATCGGATCAAAGGGTTTGCATTGTGGCGTGAACGGGATCTTTCCGAACCAGTGCGACGGTTGTCTGTTCAAAGAGAGAATGAGACAAATATTGAAGAGAGACAGTTAGGTGTATTCACAACAGTGGACAGTATGAGACAGACAGAGAGCAAATAAAAGAAAGAAATGGAAATTAAAAATTTTAAGCAGGTGTGTTAATCAATTTACATGTTTCATTAAAATTAATCAAATTGTTTTTCATAGTGAATACATTCAGTTCCCTTTGAAGAAAAAACAAAATAACAGGTTCAGCAGAAAGCAGGTGGGAACAACGTCAACCAACACAAAAGCAGTGTGATTAAGCAGAGAGCAACGCGAGATCTGGAGTCAGCTGCTTCATGTCTGGTGGCATAGTAACGCAATTCAGCCCCTTATTAGGTTCTGGACTCAAGTGCTCTTCTCCACAACATAGACTGGAGAACAGACACTTAATGGGCATGTACCCCCCCACACACATACACACTCACCCATACACATACATGCACTTATCTATATACACACACACTCACATTGCAAACTGTTTAGGTACACATTTGTTCCCAAAACATGGTTAAGTAGGCACATACACACAAATAACACAGTAAATACAGAATAGCTGTGCATAGGTACTCACACACCCATGGGAAGATTTTCCATTTTGAAAGAGGCAGCATTTCATGCTCAAACTGTAACAAACTACAGCAATGCATGTAATTCTCAGTTATTAGCTGTTAGCAGATCCTTTGTAGTGCTGTTTGAATCTACGCCAGAGAAGAATACGATGAAGGCAAAAACTAAAGGTGTTAGCTAAACTCGGCAGCTGAGACCAAGCCATTATGGATCACACAAAGGCCCTCTCCATTCCAAACAGGGTGTAGAGAGAGTTTGGGCAGGGGGCCATATGGCAGGTGCAGTGGACAACCTTTCTTCTTCCTATGAATTCAGGAGCCAAGTCCATGCCTAAGCCACCACACCTTTCCTACCAACCCTGGCAGTTCTTCCCGTGCAACTGCCATTACTCAGTGCCAGGTGGTCATGTCACCATGGGCTGGGCATAGTTTAATGGAACAGGCCCCATTTATCATGTCAGGTAATGAGTTAGGAGAAAGTGGGCACCACAGTAAAGGTGGATTTGTACTTTAAACAAAACTGAAGCCCAGCCCACCTGCCAAGGTCAGTAGTAGCCAATGAGAAAACAAGTTAGAAATCACTTTAAAGACTGTTTCATGGCTTTACAAAAATACATTCTGGTAAGAAGACAAAGCTGAAAAAGATTTTATTACTATGGTCACTGTGCTCTTAAAAGCATGTTGCTGGTAGATTGTAACTACCTTGTGCTCAAAAGCCATTTTTGAGTTTGCCCAGAGCTTTTTAATTCAGCCTTCAGTACATGTATAAATCTGTCCTAACAAGGATAGTCACCACAGGGGAGGGACAATGCTAATAACAAGAGGGTAATACTAAAGAGACAGAAGAGATGAGGTTTCAGCAGAGGGAAGAAAAAAATCATTAACAAATGCAGAGAGGAAACCCATACTTCTCAGCAGGAAAAACTTCCTCTAGCATTGGTGAAAGTTAAGGATGTTGACCTTTCAACTCTGCATGTTCCATTTGCAGGAAACCCATAATATGAATGAAAATGACGGCTGGGTCTTTCAGCCACTTCTACTTCAAAAAGCCAAACGCCTGAAGGCCTCCACGCTCCCTCTCTCTCTCTGAACCAAATGTGCATTGCAACAACATTGACAGCAGTGATAAAACAAAGAACTTTCTAAAACTTCTGTGAGGACAGGCTGTTAGTTTGGATTTTTACAATTTCTACTAATTATCAGACCCAACCAGCATTCAGAAACACTGTCTGGCTAATATAGCTGCTCATGCTGGACTACAGGCTTGACCTGACACTGTGTAGGATGCAGAAGAGGAAAGAATGATTAAAGAGAGAAAGAACGAGCATTGAGAGGAGAGAGATGGTCTTAGAGGCCTAGATCAAACAACTGCCAGTGGCTTCTATTTTGCAGAAAGGGGATGCTCAGACTATATTGTTTGGTTCAGACCTAGAAGCAGAGGGCTAGAAGCAGTTTCTGAAGTTTGTGGAGCAAATTGAAAATGGATGAAAGTATCACAGCTAGTTTGAGAGTGGAAGGTTTGGAGCATTTGGCAAGACGAGGAAAATAATTTGTAGAGAGCAATACTTGCGATAATTGCTCAGCAGCTTGAAGACAAGATTTCAGCGAACAAAAAGTCTATCTCTCAAACAAATTAGTAGAAATAAACAAACCTGCAAAACTACAAAAGCTGGTTTTGAACAGACCTTCCTCTATCTCTTAATTTGGGCTGAAAAGGTCTTTCAGTCTAAAATACTCAATATACAAGAACAATCACACCGACCACCAGCTATTTCTATTGGACCACACATTATAAAGCTATTCTCCAATGGATGAGCATTCACTTCCACAATAAAAACACAACACCAGACAATTTCAGGATAACTATGGCACTGATCACAAATCATGTATTTTACCTGCTCCTCCCAGAGGCTGCATCTTTAGGATGGATGCACCAAAGAAAAGGATGGAGATAAAAAAAGATATAAAATAATGTTTGAGAAACATCTTTCTGTGTGCTGTGACTGTGTTAGTTAGAGAGGTGGAGTCAAATGTGATCAGAAGCATCAATAATCTGTGGCAGAGGGTGCTCGTGGGATTGGCCTAGAGTTACAGAGGGAGGAGAACAGTAGATTACTGAAAAGCTAGTAAACACACACCCACACTAAAGACTGGGGAGTCTTTGCCTTGAACACCTATCAGACACTTTCTCTGTATGATTGAGTGATAGGTCCCTGATGGCCCCTCATGCATTCTTCTAATGGGATTAAACGACATAAAGGATTTTGAATTACTGTCATCTGCCTATAATTACATGAAGTTACATCATGAGTAGACTTCTTGGCATAAGGTTTGCTCCAAGAATAACAAATAAGCTTTAATCAATAGTCTTCTTGTAAATAAACACAGGTAATTATGGGAGTGAACAAAAATGTTTGCTATTAATATTAAATGGACTGAAGCGTATATATATATGCTTTTGTTATGTGTATGTTGTTGACACACACCCACACACACAACAAGCATTGCAAACTTGTAATGCTTCATTTTTTTCTGCAACAAAATGTAATAAAGGTGATCAAATCTCTGAGGGCTGTATGTCAACACTAGTGTTTACTGCTAGTGGGGAGGTGAGAGAGAGAGAGAGAGAGAGAGAGAGAGTGTGAGAGAGAGACAGAGAGTGAGTGTGTGAGAGAGGGAGAGAGAGAGAGACAGAGTGAGAGAGAGACTGAAAGAGAGAGAGAGAGAGAGAGAGAGAGAGACAGAGAGTGAGTGTGTGTGTGAGAGAGAGAAAGTGTGAGAGAGAGTGAGAGAGAGACTGAGAGAGAGAGAGAGGCTGAGAGAGAGAGACAGAGAGACTGAGAGAGAGAGAGTGAGAGAGAGAGAGAGAGTGTGTGAGAGAGAGAGAGAGAGAGAGAGAGAGAGAGAAAGTGTGAGAGACAGAGTGAGAGAGACTGAGAGAGACAGAGAGAGAGAGACTGAGAGAGAGAGACAGAGAGAGATCTACAGTGTGCCTTTGGCAGGCTCCAGCTTTATGGGTAATGGAGCACCAGCACTAGAAACAGGAAATATAAATAGGGTGTGAATAGGCATTATTTCTTTAGCTGTAAGTTATGGGGCTACAGGAGCAAAACTACAGTTGCACAAACCAGGGTTCCCTTCAAAGCTAAAGAGCAACTGTTTTAGAGAACCGATTTAGTTGGTAAGGTTGCTTTGGCTGCAGACAGTAGAAACTAAAAGGTCAGAGAAGCACTTTACCCAAAGACAAGCAAAAACATTGCTTATAGGTTTGGTCTCAAGAATGTGACACCGAAAAAGCAGGCATATGTTTTTACTTAAATTTTATTTCAGAAAAAGTGAAAAGCAACATATGGATTCAGAGTTTCTAAATAACCAACTGAATGTGCATGTATATATACAAATATGTAACAATTCCTGCTTACATGCCACATGGCTTAGGTCTAAATTTTGGTTGTTTGTCACACTGGGCTATGTTAAATCAATTTTCAATTAATTAAATCGATGAGTCACTAACATGAAAAATCAAGAAAGAAAAATCACACACAAACATGCTGATGCATTTTTAGTGCAACAATTCCTTAACATTAAATCAGTGTCTGGGTGTTGGCTGAAAACATCTTTTACTAAGTGGCCCGCTGAAATTACAACAAGTGTCAAGCATTTGTCAGATCCAGCTACCACAGATCCACTAGCAGAGAGCAAACATGCATGCCCAAACATGCATGCAAAGCAAGATGAAAGCTCAGATAAGCTTGAGGTCTGGTATGCATTCTGCCTAAAGCTCTCTTACAGCCTTTCTAAACAAAGACAGGACATGTGTAATGTCTGACAGTTTGTAAGAGCCACATATAATCTAAATAATGAAGTAAGGCATCGCTACAAAATATGGCAAGCTTGGTCAGTGAGAATCTGAGTTTATCCAGCAGCTCCACTGCCCATCTAATATGGCTTGCAATCAAAGCCAGGTTTCATTTAGCTCACTCGCTGAATGACCCAGATATTTGATACCTGCTTCCCTTCACTTTTCACAGTTTCTACCTTAAAGACTGCATTACAGTTTCAAGCTCTTACTAAAGAGTGAGGACTTAGTTAACAGGTAACATCTTAACAGACTTCTCTGAAGACTTGCTAACCAGCTGCCCTCTAGCACCCCGCATTGTTCTGCTCAGCTGCACTCTTTCTAGGCTGGTCAGAGCTGAAAGGAGAGTCTTTAGAGTAATGTTTCTTGACAGCTCGGCACACAATACTGCGCAGGAGAGCTGGAAATCACTACACATGTCGATAAACAAATGCTTATTTTTAGAGGAGAGAGGAAGGCACTAGTTTATCTCTGCGGCGGGATGGCCCTGACAGCTCTGTAACGCAGGCAGGAAAGGAAGTACAGTTGGCGTCTACCACAGGAAGGCCTGGACTCTTTCCCTCGTACAGGCTGAAAAACAGAAGCCCATCTGATGAATATGATGAGAATGCACAATGTCACAGTTGGCAGGATTTCTAATCTTATTAGGAAGACGGACAAAATAGTGTGTGATCTATGGACCAGTTTTGTTTTCAAAAGAGTTAAAAAAAAAGCTGAAATTTAGATGTTCTACACCCAAAATTCTCAAAACGAAAAACCAAAAAAAGCAAAGGCACACTCATCAGATGAAAAACACATCCACTAGATCGCAGCCTCAGGCTAATCTACAGTGCTAATCATCACCTTTACAGTGGTGTAGGAAGGCAAACTTGCACTAACAGCAATATGTCTTACCCTCCCATGCTGCAGGCAACTCATCCTTGTTCCAAAGGCTGCTTGGATGTTTTCAAGTGATTTCCTGTATGATCGTAATGTTATTAGCATCTATTAGCCCTAAAACACAGTACAGTTAACACTGCACAGTAAACACATACAGTCAGAGCAGGTGTGAGTTGTTTTCAACATGCTGAGAGGCTAAAACATGGGGGCCAAATGGGTCTTCTGGCATAAACATTTCCACCATTCCACATTTCCATTTCCTAGCTCAATTCAGCAAAGGTGAGTGGCTAATCCATTGCAACCCTACACACAAGCCCCAGAGCACCATACTGACCCCTCAAGACTGATAGTGAACCAGCAGAGAGATGGCTTGCCAGTACAATAAGCATTTGGACAGGTTCTCTAAAAAGCCAGTGGGGCAAAGGGCTCGGGTTTACAGAGAAGGAGTTTCACAAACGGTGGTCCGCGTCTTCATATTGAGCATTATATGCACAAAGGACAAACGAAAATGTCATTTATTCATTACATGCAAGTGACGTTAAAATATCACCTGTGATTAGGCATGTATACGGAGGTGGATGCATGAATCATAAGTGTGCCAGGACAAGCTTAATCAGACCTGTGCTATTCCCCACCCAGGAAAAACTGCACAGTTGTGGAGAATCTTGACTGACAGTGGGGTGAGTACACAGAGAAGATAGTTAGACAAATGGATAGCACGATATTGTCTGACAGACAGATGGAAGTGTAAATGGATGGTTTGGCAGCATGATAAGGTAAATAGGCTGACGGATCACTAAACAAATAAAGAAAGAAAATGTCTGGTGTGGTTAAAAACTCTCTTCTGTGATGGTGACGCCAGATAGAAAGAGAAACACAGATGGATAGTGTTGATACCACACAGATCGATAGATTCTCCAATCCTAGTTCTTCTTTCAAATGTAATTGTGTTTTAGATGAATCCAAAGGAACGACTGAGTGAGAAACAGTACGATGAACGAAGGAGACATGAGTGATCAGACATGTCTCTGGTCTCCCCCTCCATTATATCTGATGTCACATCAGAACAGAGAGGAGAGCTCTATAAATTCACATGATAAACATCACACTGAATAAATGCTGAACAAACACGCACACACACACAAGCCCAAACACACAAACCAGTGTCAGCTGGTGCTTTTCAGCACCGGGGGAAACACACTTATCTCACTTAACGCAACATGTGGTTGTGCCTTATTTTACAAATGATATCAGTCATGCATATCTTTGTTTCAATTAGTGGCCATTCGTTCCAAAGTCCCATTTATTGAAGAGAGATGCCAGATTTCCAAGTTACTCCAATGTAGCACCGCTTCAATGGCTCCCGGTGGGCCTTGCATCCATGGAATCCAGCACATAGTAATTGCTACATTTTGTTGTATGATATTTGAAACATTGAAAATTACAATAATGATAATGTAATATAGATCTGTACACAGATAAACAACATTTTTGGAAAATTCAGGGAAAGTCATGCAGTCTTAAAGCAATCACCATCAAACACAAATGGAGACAAATGGAGATAAATCAGAAAATCAGATGCAGGTGAGATAAAATGTGAAAGTAGGGTGATGAAGCAGTGATGAGTGGTGGGGCGGAAGGATGAAGAATTGGATGGATGGCAGCAATAAGCCTATATATATAGTCCAAGGCTATAAAGTTCTGCGTTGTTTTTGTCTACCATTGCCCCTTTGCTGTAACTGCTCTTAGTTTAGCTCTTTCTAAATAAGAATACACAATAAAGACCTTTACTTAAATAAAACACGCTGCCCCTTCTTTATTTATTTACTCATCTCCCTTTAGATGTCTTCTCTCACCAAAAGAGCATGTGGATCATAAAGGACCATTTTCACAGAGAACCCCTGACCTGAGTGATATGCTTCAAGGATGGAGCGAGCTTAGCTTCTGAATTATTCATTTGAAAGAACTTTCTTGTGTAGAACAAATTCGTCCAGTGAAGGTCCATGTTCTTCATCTTCCCTCCTTATTCTCGAGTCAGTCTACTGCTCAGTCCACTCCTCCGAACACCCTGAATTACTGCACCTTCTAATATACCTTATATAATATACCAATTTCACCTTCTACCGTATATTAACTTAAGGTTCGCGTGTATGAAAAGTGTTGCGCTAAATCAGTCTGATTGCTGCTCTAACGCCATTGCGAAGGTGAAATACAATACAGCCAGATGTCTCAGGACTACAGGATTAAAAACTTTTGTCACCTATTTGACAGAAGTGAAGATGCACCTGCTGGGTATAGGGATTGCAACAGCTTCTCCCTCCAGGTCTAACAACGGATTGTTCGACCTGGGGGGGGGGAGGGTTGTTTTGTTGTGCACGTGGAGTTACGACTCGTCCCCCTAGACCTGCTGGGTGACAATGGATTTCATGTCAATTAAAGATTCATCACACTGACTTATTTATTGGGAAGAAGATTTCTGCAGAGGAGCCCTCCAGAGATCACACTCGCATGCTAGCCTGTCACCATTTTTCCCGCAAGCTTTTCAATAAAACAAGCAAACAACACGATTCCAACACCTATAAATAAGTCAGTATTCCTGAGTAAAGTGCAGTACACAGGGTCTCTCTAAGGTTCTACATTACTCTTTAAGAGCTGCATGGGTCTGAGAATGCACAAACAAGACAATAAAAAGGCAACAACAGCAGTAACAAGAATACAGCCATATACTATGCAAGATGTTATAGTCCTTTGTCTTCACTGTTTTGTACTGTATGTGGCATCTTAAATAAAAACCAAAGCTTATCATTCATGTCCAGCTTATCATTTCATGGTCTCTGGTTCCCTCTTCTCAGTCTCTGTGACTGAATCTCTCTTTCTGATTCAGATTCTTTCTGATTCTTTGTCATTTCAGCTTGTTCAAGCGAAACATCATCATTCCAAATAAATATTTATATTTAAATATGTATATTTATGTTCACAAACAGCTGAATGATTGATATCCTGTGGAGACTTCTTATCTAACAGATTAAAACAAAAAAAGTAACTGTTCTTATATTTACAGGGTACGAAAAATGCAAAGTAAATACACTTACTTGAAAATGTCATTCAGTGAGTCAACTGTAATCAGGATTAAAACAGAAAAATAAGGAAATGAAAAGAAACTGCATCAAATTTATGTAACATTTTAAGATATAATGATGATATTTTTAGCTGATACCAATACCTATATAGATATTTTTATATTGTTTATAATTATCACCAGTGAATTTTCCTGTTCCTACTTCCCTTCAGTATAAGGCTACAGTTTGAATGAGCAGTGCTGCCCCAGTCCACCTTTCTGCTTCCTGTTGCCTAGATGAGCAGGAGAACTTGATTAAGTGGCAGATGGGGTTGCTGGGCCACTCTGAATATTCACAGAGCATTACGTACCAGCTGCCTGATGTCTGTCAGTGTGAGCTATTGTTAGTGGGTTTGATTAAGTCTCCCGGTAATAACATTCTTACACAAGATGTGCTTCAGGGAGTGGGTGAGATAAAATGTGAGACTCGCACCTGCTGATGATAAGAACACAGTCCTGTCAGCTCAAAACACGTGTACCTACAGAGAAAAAATCTGCTGCAAACAATCAAAACCTCTTGCAGACCTGCAATGTTCAGTGTTTTTCTCTCACCACTTAATTTAAAGCAAAATGACCTAAGCTAAACAAAAACATGCATTTGTTAAAGCCATTGGTGCCCATTAATGGTCAAAACCAACAGTGTTGCTTAGGATAACAGTTTGCAACAAGATGGTGGCATTTTAGCTGCACAGTCACCGGTCCTGTTCTTGGCCTTTCTCTAAAGGCCTCTATGGGCAGCCCTGCCTTGCAGCAACACACCTGCATCTGCATTCCTTCCCTGGGATCAATTATCATTAAAGTTTCACCAACAGTCTTTCCTCTATCCATAAACCCTGTATTTTAGTCTATCATGACAACTGATATTTAAAGATTGTGGTAACCAAAAATGTTCTGCCATTTACCATATTAAAAAAAGATCAAAATGCTTTGTCAATGCTTTGCCTGACAGATTTTAATTCCCTATTTTATGAATACTCCCACAGTAAATTATGGTAATAGCAATAAGAAAAAAAAAAGGTGAAATGTAAAGTCAAGAATCCGTAACCCCCAAAAACTACACGATTTTGCAGAAGGATAAAAAGAGCATGACTCAAAATGTATACCACAGTCAAACAAAGTGACAGATATGGTTTTATTTGTAGTGTAACCTCTGCTCAAACCGCCATCTATACAAATGCCACCATCTTTGCTGAACTCTCTAATTAATTCAAGTCACCAATGAAGTTTTGGAACTTCCTTAAGAACAAAATTTGCCAACTAAAAAACACATTTGAGAGTTAATCATGAATGGGATGGGCCTTCACATCAGGACCTTGTTGTGGACAGATCTTTCCTGTCAGCACATTACACAAAGGAGATTTCTACTCCCCTCTCACCAATCCACCAGGGTGTCACAGCCAGTTCCAGCCTGAAGACAGTGCATACAGCAGGCATACCTGTGCTGGCTCTCCCCCATCTCCTGACAGTGCCCTTCACATCACAGCATGGGTAAAGTCATCAGATCTGACAGATGTGCCCTCCACACAACATCTCCCCTTCCTCTAGTTTCACAGCCCCTTTTCCCCACTGCCCAGCAACACTGGCTGACAGTATGAAGTCATATAGTCATATCAAGCTATCAATATGAAGTCCTGCCGAGCTGCAAAAAGATGGCTGAATAAACACAGAAGAAAGGAGACAAAAAAGGGAAAATCAAAGGCCTCACAAGGTAGCCTATTATCTGCAAGAACAGGAAATAATTAACTTGCAATTTATAACTTATTTTGGTTTCTTTTATGAAGGGGAGCTATTTAAGTTTCAGAGAGACTGGAGAGAGGGCCCTTCACATATTTTAAAAGTCATACGAATAAGTTAAAATGCCCTGAACCGGTTTGGTAAACAACACCTTTCCCCCTCATTCCCTTTGTCTGTTCAAAAATAGTCAATGTAAATTGGTTCAAGTTTATGTTTACAAAGGCTGAATGATTGATGGCCTGTGGAGAGAAATGTTTTCTTCAGAATGAAATACAGTAACTACATTTTTGTATCCAATACAAGGAAATACACTCGGAAGTAAACAAACTGTAATTTGGATTATTTACTAGAAAAATGTAACTACTAACTGCATCAGAATTAGGTAATATTACATCTGATACTGCTAAATGATTATTTTAGTTTTTTTTTTTAATCTGCTAAATAATGCTAAATGCTAAATGACCATTGATTTGATTATGTTTTTTAAAAAAATATTGACTCATTTAAAAATAACAGTGAACAATCGGAAATGTTTGGGTTTCAGCATCAGTTTTTTGACACAATGCTGTCACCACAATCTGCAGCATTATATTAACTGCCATAAAGCTCCATAATCACACAATTTCTGCAGCACAGTGACACCCATGTTATCTGTACTATGTCCTAGAGGATTTCATGAGATTTGACCTTTCTCTGTAGAACTTGGCCTGTTTTCATGCTTGCCTCATAAATCTCACAGCCGATCAGGAGGCGGTGAGGCTTATGACCTTCAGCAACATTTCTAATAGGACATAAACACAGGAAAATAGACAGAAACCTGTAGGAACACACAAATTAAACCTGTGTGTCTTATCTTACACATTTACAACATATATAATACATTCCATATACTTAAAAATGCTGCATGTCAAAACATGCATTGAAGTATTGAGGACAGAATCAAATATCTGACCTGTTGACAGGATGATAAAACAGTGCTCGGACAATGATCAGTCAGGTCTGAGCAGACAGAAAACCTCCAGTGATAAAGGTCTGAAGCAGAGAGCAAGCAAAAGACCAAAGGTCCCTATGTGACAAGTATACTAAGGGGGGAACATCTGGTGGACCGGCTGCTCCTCTGGTTAACACGCTACCCCAAATGGCCTACGCACACACACACAAGCATCTAAGAATGGGCTGGAAGAGTTTCTTGGTAATGAAGCAAACCACTCACACCATTGCATGTTTTGCCAATGCTTCATGTTTGGTTCAAAATAAAGGTGTATTGATTAAGAAAAAAAAAAGTGCAACCTCTGAGGAGACAGAAAACCAAAACACAGGCTGTGAGAAGGTCCAAGGGTCAGTACAACAAGCCTGCTGCCCAGCATCACTGCAAATACTCGCATATACACATACACTCGCTTATCTCTGCTGTCGACCTAGGCCGACCTTGCAAGCCAGGGTGAGAGCCTGGCCACAGTGGTGTTAAGCAAGGCTTATCCTCCCTCAGCATCCATAATGATGGAGCAAATGATCTCTTCTGCTGCTGCAGGCACAGCTGGCACTGAGCTAGAGTAATGCTGGTGATGTCATCGCCGCCAGGTCCACTAAGAACACAGTGTTAGAATTCTGCTGTAGAGGAGCATCAACTTTCATGAGGAACTCTTGCAGCAGGAAAGAAGGGAAAAAGTTTTTCATGCTCCTGAAAGAATGACTGAAAAGACTAAGACAAAAGAGAGAAAAAACCTGCTGGAAACAAATTGATTATTCTCATCTTGAAGCACTAAACTAGCGGCTAAGTGCCAGAGAAGTGAGCAGCTCTCTAAACACATCAGCTGCACTCCAATCCAAATTGATATATTTCATAAAACTGTTTCACACTTTATCCTTCCTATATCAATCATTTCCTACTTGCTATAGAGCTGTCAACATTGTTATTAGCATGAAGGAACACACTGGAGACCAAAAGCTAGACACAACTAAATAGAGACAAAAGCAGAGTAAGAGAGAGGGAGAGGGGGAGAGAGAGACAGAAAGAAAGAGAGAGAGAGCATAGGACCTTCCAGCCATGCTGTAGAGTGATTAAAAATAGCAACTGCACTGTAGATTAAATAAAAATAAATAAATTAATAAAATCTACACCCATCTGAGAGACTGCAGCTTATGTGATAGAGATCCTCTCTGACAGAAATCAACTTTTAATGAAGAGCCATGTGCTGGGAGAAATTAGCCATTACCCACAGGAGCAGATATTAAAAGTTTATAAATGATAGTAGTGTTGCTTGTGATTGCTCAAGAAGGGGTGAGTCGAGGGAGCATGGCAGAGGAAGATGCTCTGCTCTGTTAACATGTCGATATTCCAACGGGTCGTGCAGTGGGCACCCACATGCTCTTGGTGAGTTAAATTGCGAGCGTCTGCCCAATGAAGGCATGCGGCAAACACGGCAGAACAAACACACTGTGATGGCTAGAACCCTTCATCACTGCTCTGATCAAATAGTCCAGGACATGTGGCCATATGGGACCTGGAGATTATTCATACAATCACAGGCCTTCATATGCAAGGAGGGTGGACTCTTGAGGTTTACTTAAGGTGTCACTAGAAATGACACAGTAAGAGATGAACCATGTGGAGACATCTGCATGGCCAGAAATTAGCTTTCCCCTTAAGAGCTAAGAAAAAAGGGCTGGCTAGGTCACAGATTGTCTACAGAGACCTTTGACTTAAATGCTTTTAAACTAAAGATTTGAGAGTAAATCTGGGACTAAAATGAGGATAACTATGATTGGTCATTGTACATGTCAATTAGGCTGTATCTTTTAGTCTAAGAAGACGGTTTTTGAACTGTTAAAACAACAGCGTGGACCAGACAAAGTTTTTGTTGTTGCTCTGAGATCAATGTAAAGCCAGCCAATCAGACTGCAGCATCTAGTGGCTACTCAGATTTGCACACCATTAAACATTTATCATTAATCTGAAATTAATAAACGATTGAAATGTCATTTTTGGTTTTCATACTTTTATGGTTATTTCTTTCAGCATACCTTTTGTCTATTTTCCAAGTGACACATTAAAAACACATTAAAATAAATAAAGAAAGGCTTCAAAATCTAAAAATGGTGATCAGCCTCTCTGCTGGGCTCTGGTTAAATGAAGATTAAGGCTAAGCTGCAGAAGTAAAGGGCCTGGTGAATTAAGCGGCAGCAAATGGAATATTGCATGGAAATAGACATAATCTCACAAAGCCATATTTTCCATAAAAACGGAATGTGTCAACATGTCGACCACAAGGCACTGTAAACTCTTTTTGAGCTATCCACTTGGCCCTTGGCAGAACCAATTAGCTTTATTTTGTCAACAAACATTCTTAAAAAGCTAGGCGCTTATCTGCTGGCAAAGGAAGGAAGTTGTTAGTTTTGATGTAACTTAGAATTTTTTCCCCACTTCTTTGATCTCTGTTTGAGCGATCAACCTGTCAAAATCAAGTAAATTAGTACTTGAGGATCAGATCTTTTTAATCAAATGGAACGAAATGGAACAGAGCTGTCATGACAAATGATGGGCAAGTCATAACGCTTTTCCTTAATATGAGTGTGCCAAAGTGCATCAAAGGTAGCTTGACAGACCTCAAGTATGCACGTATGTAAATCAAAGCAATACTGTTCTTGTGTATTTATAAATGGCATCTTACCATGAAGAAAGGATGTTACCCTTAAGCGGTGAAAATGACATATTTTGTCAGCAGATTGCACATATATATTTATTCATGTAATTATTTAGGGTCTGTTAGACATGGAGGCAGGGAACAGGGAAAGGGAATGTTCTGAATTCTGCCATTCTTCAGCCAAAAAGAATATAAACAGAAAATATCTGTAACTACAGTCAAGGGACAAAGAATCAACATTATAGCACCACATAATATTTTATATCTTAAGTGATACCTGACTCCTCCATATTTTTCATGCAACTGCTCTTGGTTGAATAAAGAGGTTAGACTGTGGACATCAAAAAGCTGTTAACTTTACAGGACATTGTAAATTCTTGTTGAGAAAAAAATCTGAAATCATGAGGGACTACATACACACAAAGAGAGAGAGAGAGAGAGAGAGAGAGAGAGAGAGAGAGAGAAAGAGACTAAAACAGACATTACCTGTAAGAAAACAACTGCACCTCCCCAGAGTTTTCTATTAGCATTTAATTGACAAGGCCTCTTATTCAAACTCCAGTTGCTCTTCTCCTCCTCCCCTCTCTGCCCTCTGCCACAGGCTGTGCTCTATTCTTAGTTCTCTGTGAAAAACTGCTCCACTTTCTCATTTATACACACTATAAATTCACTATACATTCAGATGGAGTCAACACAAATGTTTTGAAATTTAAAGTAAAGAGGCCAAACTTAAAGAAAGGACATAAAGTATAGGAAGAAAAGCTTTGTGGAGAAGATCACATGGATGGATTTCAGTGGATGTCACAGAGGAAGCTCAAGGTTATTACAGGGGCTCAGAAATATGTGTACTAGTTTAATATACCTGTCAAAATCTAAACTCTGACACCCTTTAAACAGCAAATCCAAACTACAATGGTTGCAGTTCAATTAGAAGACAATGAAAGGTTTGTTGTCCAAAAATCAGAATTAGTCAGAATTAATATACTTCATTCTGTAATACATTTTAAAATGTAATAGACTGAGGTAGCCCAATAATATTTTTTTTATTTTAGATGGTCTCATACTATTTTAGAGGACATTAGTACAAGCTTGTGCAATCATGTGGTTGAGGTTTTGGGCTGCAAACACAAAGGTTGCAGGTGTTCCATGTGAAGTGTTAGTGAGATCATAGACCTGGGCTCTTAAGCACTATCTCCCAAGCTGCTTCAGTGAAAACACCCATGCAATTAGTGAACTGTAAGTCTGCTTAGATGAGGGTCGATTAAAGTAGCAAGTATCCTCAACCTCGCCGGCTAAAAGCCTCATGTAAATGACCCTCTAAAAAGATGCAAGAGTCAAATGACTCATATTCACGAAGCTGAAGATGCCAATCTGAAGAGAGAGTTCACTTTCTGTTTACTCTTGAGTGACAATGTACCCAATCGTTTGTAAACTCTACGGCTTGAGGTTAGAGGAAGTGACACGTGAGTGCAACCACATGACAGGAAGAAGTGACTTTGCATTGTCCATCTATCTATTTGAAAGAGAGTCAGGCCATCATCAAGTTGTGCTGGGGTTCTCTAATTAATGTTGACATTAATAAAATACTAAGACCATGTCAAATAAAACGGCTGCAGATAATAGATGTTGCCATTCTAAGCCAATAAAAGTCTATAATGGAAGCAGCCAAGCTGAAAAAGGTGGACTTTCATTTCCTCTCATGGGCTGTGTGTTTTGTACACCCCATTGTTCATTGGCTCCTGCTGCAGATAACCACTAAATTTGCATCTGAATCAAAAATGCTTCATAACCTGTCTTAAACACTGGCCATGCAAATAACATGACCCAGTAAAAGGACAAGCATTTTTAATATGAGGCAAAGTTTCTTCCAAAGGGGCCAGAGCGCACTACAGTGTAGCACCAATGTCACAACGTGCCATTCTGCCATCAGCAAATCAGATTTAGCCAAAAACAACAAGTTGTAAACCATAAAATAAGGCATCAACAGTTTGTTCTCGGCAGAGCTGACACATGGTTTGACTGGTATGCGCTATTTGTGCAACACAGGCGTCAAGGTGAATGTGAGAATAACTATACATACCAGAGTCATATTTCAAGCTGTGATGACAGCCTGATAGACAATGCCACAATATAATACAGGAGGACCAGGTGTCGGCTGCATTTGAAAACACCCTCCCTATCCACCGACAGGTACAATTTATCACATGGACAAACAATAGATACACAAAAATTTGCTGCTTCAAATAAAAGCAGACACAGAAAGGCAAGAGTGTGGGTAGGTCCCTCCTCTGGCTGGAAGTGGTATGGTCCGCACGCTTGAGTGACAGTGTGTGTCCGTTTAATCAGAGGACATGTAAGAATGGGCAATATTTACAAAAACAAAATTTAGCAAAAAAGAAACAAATAAATAATAATAATAAAACAGGCCTGCTGCATAAATTAGCCTACAAAAACAGCAACAGCATGAGCAGGTCTCTCTCTTAATCTCTCTCTCTAAACCTCAGTCTTGTGCAGTAAATAATCTGGCAATGAAGAAAGGTGTGATGTCAATAATGTATGGTCTTAAGTACTCCACATCCATTCAGTTCTCTCTCTCTCTTGTGCACTCTAAAGCATGGACAACATTCTACATTAGCAAGGCCAGGGTTAGTCTGCTCTAATTCCATTTTATTTAATTTGCTGGTCAACAGATGCCAGCTGATTAAAACTCTGCACAGAGATTGGAAAAAATATGACTGGAGACATTGTTGAAGTGCGGAGTGGAGCTCTGAATATCAGGAAGTTGTGACCTTCGTCACACAAAATGGAATGCATTCCTTACAGCCCCCAGGCACTAGCACAAAAACATCATCCAACTCCGTGAAGGAAAAGCAACACGGTTCTGCAGTGCTCCTTTGAGATTACACTTATGAGACAAAACCCTGAAGTCAACCACAGGGAAGGGACTAACACTGAGCCCGGGAAGGCAAAGAAAACTGAGTCAAATGACAACAGATGTGCTTTCACGTCAACCCTACAGCTCTGCTCACCTCAGGTGCAGAACAGCCAGTATGAAAGTACGTGTGTCTGCCCTACCTACATGTTTTGGGTGCCTGTTTCTGTGCATCTTCATGGTGCCTAAATTTTTCCATTATATAAGTAAAATAAATGAGTAGAATTAAAAACACACCCATACTATTCAGCTCTTTATGTAATTCAGCTAACTGGCATTAAGTGATGTTGTATCAAAGGATAGAGGAGAAAGGGCTGAATTATGGAGGGGAGAGTTAATTATGGATGGCGAGAGGCAAAGGCTCAGATGCTTACCTGAGACACATGCCCAGCTCTGCGTCTGAAGACACAGCTTGTCCTCTGCCGCGAGAGGCAATGCAGCCCTAATTGAGCAACTGCATGCTAAATCTCATTTTACCATTTCACGAGAAACGCTGCAATGTGGCTATGCTTGTTAGTGATTTTCTTAACAAAGAGTGACAGTAAAAAGTCTGAAACCAGGATGAGACAGAATTTTGATGCAAAAAAGATATGATCACACGCACCTCACCCTTAAGGGCAGATCTGTAATTGACAGGCGAGGCAGATGCTGCAATGATTAATCAAAAGAGGAAATGAGTCTCAGTGCTGCTTAATGATGAAAAGAGGCTCTGAAGAGTGTGATTCAGCTCTTCAACAACTTCTTAGTGACAATCATTAAAAACTGTCGATATGGACAGGGTTTGTATTACCCTACCCCAAAATCTTACAGAGAATAATACATTTTATCAGTTTCACTTTAACAGAATAGATTTTTTTAACAATTCTATGACCTGATGATTCTATTTCCTCAAAAAGACAGAACATGGAAAGCACCTGCACTTCCAAAGAATTGTAATGAACTGTCACTGGAACTGAGAATAAAAGACCAACAAGAGAAAAAAAGAGAGCGCTGGAGTGGGGGCTAGTGCGAGTGCTGCTGGAACTAAAGTGGGGCGTGCCTCCCTGGGAAGTCAAGTTATTCTGGATGACAATCACACGCTATGCAAGACAGAGGGAAGCAGCATTGTGTGGTGTGCTGGATTAATGATGCCATGCATCTGAACCCGGCAGCTTTAATTAAAAGGTCATGTGTGAAACTTTTATAGAGTTTGCCCTGTGCACCAGCACCACACCACAATGTGAAACTTCTACAGCCATATTAAACAATGTTACTCTGCTCCTTCTAACTCCACTTTCAAACACATTAATTGCTCATGGCTCTGTGTTATTGAGTGGTTAAAATTCTGCACTTTTTCTTGGTCACTAATCAAACCCAACCAAATTTGTGACACTAACCATATTAACTCCTTTGTATAAAAGGTCAGATTTCCCTGTTTCAATTAAATGTAAATTCATGCAGCTCATGCAGGCTAGAATGAGAAAGACAAAAAGGTAAAAATACAGTTTTTGTCTGATAAGATTTTAAAGACATCACAAGGGCACGGTCTCGTATTTGCACTTAAACCATGTGGCTTTTTTGACAAGCTGTTTCAGCACTGCCTCTGAAGGCACTAAAGACACACCATGGACATCAGCAGCAATCCATGTCCCAGGGGTGCATTAATGGCCCGGGTCTAATCCTGCTCTAAGGCCTATCAGCGGGGCCCTTGGCACAGTTTAGACAGGAACATCCACTAGTCCCCATTCACAAGCCTTAAAACATTCAAAGCCTTCCCTTTAGAAAGGCCAACTTTTGTTGGTGCACAAAAAGCCAACCAGAGGTAGTTTTATAAAGCAAGCTCCATTCAAAATCAGATTATTTCCACTGAAATCCCCCTTTCTTCACCTGTCAGTTAACTATGTAGGGCTCTTTTGTCTCTCTGTGAATAACCCATTTCATTATGATGGACAGTGGATGTCTATTGCTGCATTTATTGCTACATTTATTCCTAAGCAACGAAGGAAGCATATTTTTACCCCCTTCTCTCTCTATTTTTTCTTCTTTAAAGAAATCTGGGACACATGCCCCCAAGGAACGCAAAGTGCTTTAATTTATTCCCACCTTTTCTCTCTGGCTGCCATCTCCAAGGCCGCTTTCTATGCCCAGAAGTGATTTGTTCAGGCTGGACCATCAAAGCAATTATTGTAGAGGCCCGCTTTCCTATTATGAGGGGAGATGACTGACAACAGTGGGACAGTTGAGGGTGGAGGGCACTTGTCTCCAATTTATTAGATCTGAAAGCTCTTTGCTCATTGTCAGCACTGCAAATAGCAATACATAAACAAAAACGTGGGCTGTAAAACATGAGGTTTTCAATTAGAATATCAGTCATTGTGAGAGCTTCTTTGGCTGCAATCCGTGTGACTGATCAGGACATTTAAATAGGTCAGGGCATGGTAGCGATGTTAAGTGAAGGATTGGGTCAGATGTCAGATCTTGATATAATTAATGTAACACACATGAGAGCAGGGACTCTGCTTTAGTAAGGATGTGCTTCATTGCACAGCCAAGAACCAGCGGGATTGATAGAGTGAGAACACTGGGGTTCCAAAGAACCACAGAAGTGTTCCCTCTTTAGGCTGACAAAGGCCATTGTCTGCCTTGTGCAATATTGTACAGGCATGAATATGGGAACTCACGCATGCAAGTGAGTGGCACACTGGCAAAGAGCAGAAGGCTGATCCTGAGCTGAACATCAAGACATGCCGCTAATAACTCTAAAGGCTTTGTGCTCCACAGGCACGATGTGCTAAGCCCCTCCTCCTTCCATTGACGGTTTCCTCTTTTCAATTATTTAGGATTTATTTAGGATTTAAACCCTCTATTCTGTTACTAAAAGATCCAGTAAAAAAATGAATGACTGCCCCATCAGCCTTATCGATGGTAATAAAAGTTTTACAATAGGCATAAGAAAAATCCATCCTCCAGAAAGCTGGTTAGTCCCACTGTAAACATATTAATGAAAATATGTAAGGAGAAATAAAATATGCATGTAAAACTCAAGTTTACAACATGCAGCTCTGGATATCTTTACATGCTTTTACGCTAATCAAAACGTACGCGAACAGGCATTATTATTGTGAGTGCTTGAATGTGCATTTGCTTTCAGTGTTAATGTATATGTATAAGTCTGTAAAAGCTATAGAGCCAATGGCAGATCTTGCCTACAAGTCTGATTAATATCACCTTTTCAAGTAATCAACAAGATCATGTGATCACATACAGACAGCGTTTTGCCCTGTGATAAAACATGCACACATGCCTCAGTGGGCATGGCCTCCTCATTTGTGAAGGACCATAGGAAAAAAGGTGGCCTGATCCAGCAAAGAAAGCACATCTGCTGGGAAAGAGTTGGGGTAATGTAGTGCATGGCCCTCCAGGGCAGAGAGTTTTTTTTTCCCCACTGATTCTGACTGATTCATGCTGATTTACTGGCCTTGAACCCCCTGCTTTGTGTTCGTATCGCACACCTTGCACATCTGTTTGTGGATCACATTCACACCTCCTATTCTTAATCTGCTATTTCTGGTTTGTTCAACCCAACTGTGTATTTTTAAACTCACACGTTAGTCATCTCTAACAAGGAAGCCACGCAACAGTAATTTATGGAATTCATGAATACCAAAGGTGTCTCTTGGAGGTTTGGCACTGTTGTTATCCTTCTTGTTTATGCCCCTTTGGATTTTAGAACAAACGAGACATTGTCCTGTTCATGGTTTATGCTGTTCAAAAGACTGGGTATCTAACCAAAACACTCCTGCTCTTACTTCCTGCTATGTAGAGTCTATAATCTAACACTCAACATTCAACTATCAAGCCAGTGAGTTCACAGACTTGTTTAAAAAAAGGAAAAAACAGAACGCTTTTCTGCAAGAGAAAGTCATACAGGTTTGGAACAACATGAGGGACCATTCTGTAATGCCAGACGTTTCATTTCTGGGTGAACTGTCCCTTTAACCTTTGATTACTGCTTTCACCCTTAGCTGTGTATTTAGCAGAAGTCCAACAAAGAGCTCTCACTTACTAGGGGGTTTAAAACAGCACTAACTTGTATCTTTTAATTAACCTCCATGGCCTATTAAACAAATTCAGGAAACCTCTTAACCTACTTGAGAAAGTCTGCGATGGTCTGCGAGAACATTAATGAAATTGAATCTAAATAAAAAAAGCTCATCTGCAATTCCAGAGAGCACTTGGACGCCCCCAGTAGAGTGGAACATCTCTTCATGAATTCCTATGTCTGCACTGCACTGACACTTATGAAAACAACAAACATAAAACAACAGGTCAATCATATATGCACATTTATCTCTTTCTGGGGGTAATCTGTTTTCTTTGCTCTCAATTAGGGGGCAAAAGGAGCTACAACATTTTTGCATCATAATTTTGCAGAGTGTTTATGCATGAGATTCATTTCAGAGCGGGGCTGGTGTAAACATTGTTAATGTCAACACTGTTTAGGTCAGAAAACTCATCAGAAACATCACCCTTAGCTCTGCACTATAGAGTCAAGTATTGGAAACATATAGCCAACGCATGCAAAAGGTAAACAGCTTGTTTTTAGACAGACACATGAATTCAATGTACAAACCAGCCATCTGGATCGAAAATATACTAAGGCAGGTAAAGCCAGGATGTTTTTCTTGGAACACAATATGGTCATAAATCTAAATATTATGGCTATATGAGACTGCTTCAGGTGTTGAGCAAGTTTAAGCTACTTTAATATAGCAGACTAAAATGAGTTTAAAAAGAGTTTAGCCTGCTGTTTATCTTGTTAGGCCTGACCTGATAGAAAAATGTTTCTCAGGGGCATTATGATGTTCAAGTGAATCCAGTATAATTTCCACATACCATCAGTGATAAATGTGTCTAAAGAGAGAAAGTAGGAAAGCACAAGATATGTTTCACAAACTCAAATGTGTGTACTTTTTACGTGGTCCAACACTGTTGCATGAAGACTAATATCTTGTGGGTGAGCTTTTGTTTGTGAGAAGAGTAAATGTTTTGGAAAAAAACATTTATTTTGGAAAAAACATTTATTGACATGTTGCACAAATATTACATTGTAGGTCTTAAAAGGCAAAATAAATAAACTTAGCGATGATTAGCTCTGGGGAGGTAATAGAAAGCATACGTTTTTTTTCATGACATGGTCACTGACTACACTTTATAGCATTTCTAAAAATGTGGAAACACTTTCTTCTAATCTAACTCAAAATGCAGAAACCACAAGTTTGTAGACTGAATCCCCCCAAAATACTGAGTAAACACTAGTAGTGCTACCTGTTTTCCTGAACTACCCGATCGACCTGAAATAGGAAATCTGGCTCAACCAATGGCGTGAGTCTGGGACAGGACTTTACAATCAATGAGTGTTTCAGGAAACCCCTTTGAAAACATATTAAAAGATTTTGTAGCTTTTCAGTTAAAGGCTATTGTCACATATCAGAATCCTCAGAACAGGAGGAAAGTGAATGGCACAGAAGCCACGCAACCAGTGGGATTAGTGCTAAGTGACTAAATGGGCCATATCACTGTTCCATTACCAGAGAGGGATGAGCTATTTGGACAGCTAAAATCCAAGTGAAAAGGTGGAACAGGATTTTAACATGGCTGATCGTTCAAGTGTAAATGTTGCACACTGTTCAACCTTCTTCTTTAGCAAATGGAAATTTGCCTTCACGTCTTTGAGCTCCATCAATAAATAAAATAGACAAAAATATACCAGCTGAGTCATAAATGGGCATCCGTCAACATTAGTGATGGAGCAACATCAGCCAAGATCACGCATCACTGAAAGGCATGTGCCTGCACCAGGGAAGGTTCCTGCTGATCACTTACACGCACATGTATGCACAGACATGCACAATTCCCCATGAGATCAGCTTTAGACCCAACACACAAGCCTTCTCGTCTGGCTCTCTATAAGCTTTGTCTGGCTCTCTCCCCCCCTTTATTTCTTCACCTCGCCAGACTCTCAAATATTGCCCTCTTAATGCACATAGCTGTGCTCCACCTCCCTTTCTTATTTTTTTTGTCTTATACAAACTCGCTATCTGTTTGTCTCTTCTTTCTCCTTCAGCCATTCACACACTTTCTCTTTCATTACCATCACTTTTATTCTTGTCTTCTGATTTCTTAAGAGACAAAGAGGTTAGTGGTTAGCTGAACTGTATGTCTTGGGTTTGTGCTGTGTCAGTGCTTGGACTGATAGAATTTCTGGTGTGTCCCCACAGTTATGTGGGATCATCAATGTCTGTCCACATCAGCACATTTCTGAGCAGTCAGGTCCCTCATGCAAAACAAACAAAAACAACAAACCATACGCTAGCATTGCTTATTATCACTATTCGCATAATGTATGGGCCTTAATTTAATTATAGTTCAATTATAGTCAGACCTCCTGGTTTCACAATATGTCCCAACAATTTACTTAAAATGTAAAGTTTTACACAGTTTTACAGTTTTAACTTTTATGGTCACTGAAAAATGAAGCATCATCAATGTCCATTTCGCTACTGTTTCTGATCATTCTCATTTGTGATTCTCATTTGTGGTTATCAATAGGATGACACTGCATAGAAGAAAAAAGCCACTCCAGGCTGATTTGCTGATACTTTCATTCTAGAAGGTCTTTCAGCAAACACGATTGTGAACTGGGTGTTCGTAACAATAACTTCTTGCTGTTGCTGCTGCTTCCTGTCATCTTTTCACTGTAGATAGCTTCTCAAGTTGACTAGCTAGCAAAGCTGGAGAAATTCTCAAACAAAAACATGTTTTCAACCACAAGATTTTGTCTTGCAACAGACAAACATTGCAGGTCTGCTTTTCCTCTTACTTTTATAAAAGAAACTACATCTTTTGGAACTACTTCTGTTCTTCATTAATATTCAGACAAGAGGGGGCGAGTACCTCTTACAATAGAAATCCTTCACTCCAGTGTGCCCTGGTTTAACTCTAAATCTAATAATGTTTTCAACCAAGCTCCATGAAGTATGATGCAATCATCACAGACTATTATTATTAAACTACACAAATAACAGGGAAACAGTCATTCAAAATCTGCAATGAATCATGCAAGAGCATTAATAATTATAATCTTAAATATTTAAAATCATTTTAAGAAACAGCAGTCATAAGGTGGATAAAAAGAGGCTCAGCAGTTTTTCTGATGAAACTTTGGGTGGGAAGATGCAGAATACATTTAAACCCACCACTGTGCTTTCTCACACAACTAAGATATGGAGGTCTCTTGACAAACAGTATAATACACACTAAAATCCACTAGGGGCAGTATGGAGCTCAGACTGTACCTCCACTCTGTAGTCTACATGAGCAAGGCACTTCCAAAAGGAGAGTTACCAGAGTCTTACTCTACATTTAGCTATGATGGATCACATTAGCAGGTGAGATAGGGCATTATTGCTGTATAGTGTTTGGCAGCACTGTGTTGTTTATTAGTTAATGACCTCTTTCCACAGTTCAGTGAGCTTGACTGCCCAGCCCTATATTTGAGCTTCATAAGGTATATTTTTACTCTCCCTTAGGCTACATCATCTTGAATAAATATATTCCTCTCACAAGGCACAACAGAAATTTACTACAGAGTGTTCTAATGTTGAAATAAGGGAAAAACGCACAGGACAGCAGGTACATATTTAGCTGTACATTCATTGTACTGATTCATTTGTGCTGGTTCTGCTAACAGACTGGCGCCATGACTCTCAGCTTGTGACATGTAATTCTACATGGTAAATTCAGCAAACATTCATTTATTTGTTCTAGTAGCAGGTTGTGCAACAGTCAAAACCTCCTTTATTTCATCAAGATATTTCATGAAAGAAGCACTAGCTGCCTGGCCCCACAATTCTCCATACCTACTTATTACACAGATCCCCTCAGCAAATGGAAAGGTAAAATATTCATTTCCATGGCAACACCTGACGGCTGAGGACACAAACACAGATGCTGTTTAGCCACTATTTGTCTTTGGTAATGGACACCTCACACCAGGAGATTGTGATGTGTGCCACTAGAAATGGCATTGAAATAATAGTTCACACAAAAATATCATAATAGTTAGTCACATTCATTATCACAAATGATGATAATTATTATCTGTTCTAGAAGTTCAAAAGTTTGGTCCCCATTCAATTCTATTATATAGAACAGAACAGCTCACAATACATTTTACAATGTTTTGCAGAAGAATCAAAGTCACTTGTGTTCTCACATTAAGATAAATCATGACAGATTGTTATAGGTTTTGGGTGAATCAAAAGCATGCTGAACGATGTTTTATTTTGGGATAACACAGATCATTATCGAAATCTCGATAATGATCTTTCTAATTTGTCATGAATATGGCCTAATTCTCTCTACTGAGGTTTCTGACTGTGCGCAGTATGCTAGCAGTGAATGTCCCATCAGACTAATATCTGACTAACATTCCAGGCATGGAAGGTGATGAGTAGCTAGGCTTGTAATTGTAAAGCTCCTTGGATCTGAATTTAGAGATATAGCCTTCACTTTTATCCTGAAGTGAGTTATGGCTATATTAAGAATGTCTCAAGCCGGGAGAGAAATCAATTCCGTAGTGAAAATATGCAGAGAAAAATCAAATCACACTCTCAATTATGTGTTGCTGAGGGATATTTGCACAGGCAAATTGATGCAGTATTGACAATTAGCACTAAAGGTGACCTTTCGTGTAGACCATTTGTTAGTGTTTTATGTATGTGACTGAGCATAGCAATAAAAAGAAGAAAAAGAAACAAAAAACCTTGAACAAAAAATGAAAGAATGTAACACTAGAATGTTTCTTTTTGTTTAAAAGTAGGGAGTAGACGTTTCAGTTTTGACACTCTACTCACATCAATTGGAGCTCCTCTCATGCTGAGAGAGAAGCCGGTGGACAAAAGCGTCCGAGTCTGAGGTCCTTTACAGCGTGGTGCAATTGACTTCCACCTGAAAGGGCTGTCGCTGGGAGCCGACCTGGCCTTCACTGCACACACACAGAGCACGGGCTCCTCACATCCACGACCAATGCTGTGAGCACAGTGCGAGGGTAACAAGCAGTCATCTGTTTCCTTTTACCACACTTTAGAGGTCAAAAGGCTCTTGTTGGAAATCAAATGGCTCAGACTGACACGCATCGACAAACAGAGAAAAGAGCCACCCAGGGTCAGTGAGTTTTACTAAGATCTGATTTATTCTTTAAGAATGGATGTGTATCACATGGTCAGCTTGTTTAACGGCTCCAGTAAAACCTCTCATCAGATATATGCAATGTGATCACTCAAACGCTACATAAAATCCTCATCTTTATCTCTATCACAGCTCCTCACTGTACTGACCCTCACAGCTTCTTCAATCCTCTTTATCCATCTGAACTTACTAAACTTAGTTATCTATACAGAACAACTCTGAAACTTTTTTTCAAAACTGTTTCATTGCCCCCTCTGATCCTTCCCAACCCTCTCCTCTCTGACTCCACCCTTTCTTCTGGAAGAAACTATTCTTATCTATCACGAGCAGGTGATTCAAGCAACCGTCTCCCCAGCAGCATTTATAACTTCTGCTTATTGATATCTGTGATCTTCTCTGTCATCCACGCCACCGTTGAGCATACTCCCTCTGGTCCCTTCAGCCCAGAGCAAATCACGTTAGCCCTTCTTCCTGCAGCAGTGCCCTGGGGTGAGCTGCATGAATAACATCTATCAACACCCTGAAGTGAAGTGCTTGAGGTTTGGGAAGTGGGGAGCTAAGCTGTTAGGCGAAAAGTGCTACAGAGCAACACTCCTATCTATCGGCTGCGAGTGCGAGAGACAGTTTGCGTGTGAAGATGTGTAGGGGGCTGGTTTTGATAAATGTAAAAGGGAAGTAGTAAGAAGAGGAACCAAGGATTAATTGCTAAGGGATTTGCAATAACAGTCTCAGGTTTGTGATATGATAACACTCATTAATTATTGCTGTAACAACGGATGTGTTTTTGTCAATATCACAAGGAAGCAAGATGACAGCAAAACAATGCGGGGGAGATGAGAATGTATAAAAAATGGCCTTGCTTCATTAAGAAGCAGAGGTAAGGAACAAATTATAGAGAGATCATTTACAATGGAAGAAGGAATGAGAAAAAAAGAAAAAGTTAATCTTTGTCTGCCTTTCGTATTCACCACCGTCTCGCTCCTGTCATGCTCATTTGCTACTTCACAGATTCATCCTCTTTCTGCTTTTAAAATTTCATGACTGAAAATAGGTAATTTAATCTTCATTAAACATACAAGTCTCACTTTCTCCTCGGCCTGGGTGAATTAACTAGCAGACTGGAGGCAGATCAGACAGTGGGGATTGAATGCCATAACTCTCACTTGCGTTATATCATGCATCTGTGTTAATAAGACATTTCTCCACAAATCAAATTCAAATGGGCATACCTAAACCCAGGGAAACATTTGATGGGTGAAAGAGTGAAGGTGAAAGCCCAGGAAAGGGAAGGTTAGAGGTTTTAATAACTTGGAAGGGCAGTAAATAAATAAGACTGTCTCCTTCAGAAATCTGATTGATGTGGCTTTTGGGATACCCCATATGAAAGAGCTACTCAGCCTGTGGCTTTCATCTGCGGCCAGAGAAATCGATGCCAAGGTTGTATCAGCAGCTACCTGTGTCTGTCCAACAATCTCCTAGAGTATGTGTAGTATAGAAGAAAGCCTTCTCTCAAAATGCGATAAGCGTTGTGCTTTAAACACAAGTGTGTGCTTTGCAGGCCTCATAGCAAAGGCAAAAATAAATTTCCATCTTCAAACATTTCTAACTGCAATGGTTGTAAATGGTCAAAGATAATCCAGCAGGGACAACAAAAGCCAGATAACCATATTTGTCATCTTACTACAAAGAACAGCATCACCAGCCTTTTCAGCCTTGTCTGGAACAATTTAACAAAGAGATAAAACCAGCTTGAGTTTTCAGACAGGAACACACACACGTAGGCTGCACATTTCAGATCAAAGAAGGCCATTAAAGCACAGAAGAATCACGGAAACACTGTGTGCTATGGGGCAATTCGTGCTATTGTGTAGCCCACTACTGCATCTTTTTTACACTGTGGCAAGCAAAGTTTGACATACTGACAGCATTTAGGAACCCCAACAGCAAAATATAGGTCATATTTGACCATGGATTCTGCATTAAATGGCTCCTGCACATCTCTTTTTCTTCCCCTGAGTTTTAAATTTGTGACACCATTAAAATTGATTACCTGTTTACCATATCTCGACTGACACAGTGGTTGGGTCTGTTCTTGAGCTGAGTTGACTGCTCGCAGTCGTGTTACCATGTTACCCAAGTTAAAAGGCAATCTGCTGCCTTAAGGCAGTGTTGTCCTACATCAATACACCGATCCTACAGAAGCTAATTAGTGTAACTGTAAGTCTATTGTTTTGTCATGTTTGAATGGTTTCTTTATTGTTACATGCATGATTACCTGAACGACTCTTGCCAATTTTAAATTAGTAAATAATTTAGTTAGAAATGTACCTTAAAAAATTCTTATTTCATTTATGAAAATAACATTTATGTCTCTGTACTCACACTATCTAAAGGTTTGTATACTTAAATGCTGCAAGGAAAACGACATGTAAACAGATGTTGAATTCATAATATTCTAAACAGTTTGTGTAACGTATAGAAAAACAGCAGAAATACAAGATAAAACATCCTGCATTTTAGAATTCTGTAACATCATAAATAATGCACACATATAATGAAAGAGCTGAGTGTGGTATTGAATATGCTTTTCACAGGCATTTCTGTGGCAATGCCATTCACATACTCATGCAAAGCAAAATTGTGAAGAGTGTCTAGGAGGGCGTGTGTCATTTCAAGCACATAAAATATAAAAGGCACGCATACACACATTTTAAAGACCCACAAACACTCTAGACCATGTGCAATCTCTGTCATAGCATAAAGTAGGCCAGGGCAGATGAAGGCTAGAATCTATTAGAAGTGAGCATGTTTTGATACTCTCTGCACAGGGTGTCAGAATGACAAGCTTTACAGGAACAGCAGAAGGCAAAAATAGGAATTAAATAAAGCAATGACCATTCAGACAGAGACGTGCTGCCATGCCATGCCAGTTGGCACTATTGGCATCTAAACTAGCCTGAGCATCAACTACATATGGTTACATACAAGTTAAAAAATAATACAAGAAACATATCTCCATATAGTACAGATTTCCAAAAATTTGATTTGGCAGTTCTTAAATGATTTTTTAAAGTGATTTGGATCAGGTTTATTTGTAAAAATTTGATTCTGCTGTTTAGACTCCATATAACTAAATGGAACTGATCTGGATGTGCCACACCAATTTGGATTTTTACTCTCTCTGAACAAAGCCTACGAAAGAAGCTATCTAATGAAAACCTTTCTAACTTGTGCAACCAGTTGTGGAGCTCAGTATAGTTTCTCTATTGTTCAATCCAGAAGTTGCTGAGTCTGGGCAATAAGCAAGTGTTAAGGGGAGAAGTGTATGGTGAGGGGGGTAAATACAGGTTCAGTTTGTTACCATGGTTTGCACCCGGCCACCGAGGTGCAGAACAGGAAGGGCTTTGATCACCTGCAACATTGATGAGGTGGAAATTGACCGAGAAATAAAAGAAAGACAAAGACAAAAAGAGAGAGAGAAAGAGAGAGGGAGAAATGTCAAACAAGAGGTATTTCAGGAGTTCATAACCAATTATCCACTCTAAAACTCTCAGTGTTGTCAAACCTCAACCCACCCACTCATCAGACAGAGAGAGCAAAAGAAGAAAGCAAGCAAGACTGAAAAGAGATTGCGAGAGAGAAATAAGACAAAGAGCAAAAGAAACTGATGAGACTGGCATGAAACAGAAGAGAGCAGAAGAGCAGTGCTGAGAGAAACAGAGATTTAATCTACACGCTCACTGCTCTCCTAAATGTCATTCATTTTTAAACAGATGTCACAGAGTTTGGGCCGCACACTTGATGTAATAGGTGTGCTCTGAGCATGCGGCTCTCTCTCTTCCTCGCGGTGGTTGGTTGCCAGCCTCTGTCAGGGGGCAGCGCTCAGGGGCCTTACAGCCCTGCGGAGTGGAAGACAGGTTTGATACAGCATGACACTTTACTTATTCATGCCCTCTTACTAGAACTCCGCTCTGTCACAGAGGAACATGGGAAGAACCTTTGGTGGGACAAGATGAAACAATGCCAGAAAAACAGTGTGAGGACAAATCAGAGCTCACGTGGTGTGCGGTTGTAAGTGTGACATCTGGGACAGATGTGTAAACTGTAGAAACAAGGTATATGGAGATTAGTTACATTTGCTGTGGTCATCTAAAGTTTCCTCCTCTTGGACTGAGCAGGGATGTTTTTTTGGCATGTATTTCTTAATGACGCTGAACTTGTTTTTTGTCACACTCATTACATCCCTAGGGAATTTTTTAATAACACAAGCATGTTTTTGCATAGTAAGCGTACACGGCAAAAGAGTGACTTATTGGGGATATTGTGCATAGCTGTTTTGGAAAGCTGGAGCAGTTATAGACACTTGTCTGCCCGTCCACGGCACTTCAATTCAACGTAGCACCTACTGCAGGTGGTCGATTTCCCCTCCCCCAGGTCTGTTCAATTCATCATGGCAAGATGGAATATGTTAACATTAAGATTATGTTAAACTGTCCTCAAAGGACCCAGAGTCCACATCAATTTCAGTAATCAGTGACTTATGAATGGTAATGTGGCAATGAATCCAATATGAAAACATAATGAGAAGTTTCAAAATGGGGACTTAAGAAGGGTATTAAGTAAAGTGAAATTTTTAAAGCATGCAATGAAGAACTTGGGTTCTGTACTGTTAAAGGTGTGATGAAATTCAAAGCAAGAGGACTTGCAAATGTGGGTGGTTAGCGGTTTTACCGTTGCGTGGGGTTCGTTTCCGGCGGTCACGGAAGGCTGCTCCAGACTGCAGAGCTTCCATGAGACTGTCCATCACTCCTGTCTCGTCACCTTCTGTAAAGAGGACAGAGCTGCATGTCAGAACTAAGATTTACGTACAACAAGCTCATGTACAGTCAATTCACAGAAACCTATCTAGTTACACAGTGCTGGAGTGAATGCATCTAGGCATCTGCATTCACAGTAAAGAATAAGAGTAAAATGATGTGCATCAAAAAATTGTAAAAAGGCAAGGAAAATGGGGCAGAGGGCAAAGAGAACAGCGCAGATCCCTAAAGGCAGAAATGCTGTAAAGCAACAGCTAACATATGGAGAACAGCCAGAGAATGAAAGTGTTCCCTGATGGCCATTGACAGGTATTTGCTCTGCAGCTTGCACAGGTGAGCTAAGTGCTCTTTACCAAGATTTAGTGTGGAGCCAGTCAATACAGGAGCTTTTAATCATTGTTCATGACAGTGGGATGTGCCTCAAAAACGGCAGAGCCACAACAGTCCTACAGTCTCCACGGCAAACAGGGCTGTAATCCAAAAAACACATGGGGTCAAATTCACACACCTATTTTTGCGTATAACCATGCAGGAGTTCTGATTGATTTGCTTAAAAAGATTTTAATTTCCCATCTTAAAACAACTTGGCCTCAGAAACACGGAATGTAAACACAGAATGTTATATATATATATATATATATATATATATATATATATATATATTTAAAATTATTAAAAGGTATTAAAAATGAAGTAATGCATTATTAAATTATTTCATGATAAATATTCCCTTGATCCCTGACTTTAACACGAGCATCCATTGCAAAACTTTCAAAGTATCGGTCAACGATAGGGTTCAAAAATAAAGCTTTGGGTACTTTATCTGGGTCATCTATCTTTACCAAGCATTAATGAGATCGAGGGTCCCCACTACATCATTGGGGTCCAGCTGAGACATTATTTTAAATGTGAATTATTATGGTGACTTATTGCTGGGTTGTGGGATCGTTTCATCAATTCTTTTGTGTACATGATCAAGCCACTCTTGGGAAATATCTAGTGAATGGGTTGGAATTTCAACGGCTGCCTTGGCAGAGAGCAAACATTTGTAGCAGAGATGCTGGTAGCTCCAGGCAGCAGTTTCACGCGTGTTAATCAATCTTTTGTTTTCTCACGCATTCGAAGTAGATGACAGTCAGCAAATTGAATTTATAAAGAGGAAGAAAGCTGACACGGCTACATAATTAATTTTAGAAAATGCCACACACTTTCTTCGCAGGCAGACCTGCACAAGCGTGTTTTTCTATTCAAAGCCAAATTAAACAAAGCCAAAATATTAAGATTCAAATCCACAAACAGATGCACAGGGTAGATAAAATGAAGATAAAATGATCTGTGATCATTTTCTTCTTTGGCTCCTACTGTATCTTGTGGTACTCTTTCCAGGGTTGTAGTTCACACAACATGCTGTTTAATAGCTACCCAGATTAAATCAAACTAATTAAACTAGCTGTTCCAGAACAAACCAGAACAGAACAAGCATGGCTTATCTCTAATTGCTCCTCAACACCCTGGCTAATAGCTTTGCTCTTTGGTTTAAACCAAGATGAGCTGGATCTTTCCACTGAGTATGACATCGTCCCCTAAAAGCAATGACATCTGAAAGTTTGTTAGCGTCCCCAAAACATGTCCACATCAATCTGACCCAAGCTGGGTATTTGGGGGGCAGCTAAACATTTATTAAAAGCAACATGACTCCAGAAACTTCTCAACAGCTCCTTCATTTCTTTGTTGTTGGAAACCTAGACATCACAAGGGGCACCTGACACTTTGATCAATTTGTCCTACTTCTTGCTTGCTTAACTATAACACAATTCATCATCTGCAATGGCCAGGACAGGACAGCTGGGTTCAGAGGATCTCAGACACGAGAAAGCAAAATTACTAAAACAGGAAACATGCTCCCATGTGACCCATGACTGCTCCATTAACAATGTCCTATTGGGCCATGCTTCTACTAGAACCAGCTGGACCCATGATCTCTCCACATGAATCTGAGAGAAACTGCCAGAGCATATGGTCCACATTATTTCTCTGTCTCATCAGTGTGGAATTTAAAAAAAGCACAGAATCTATTAAAAGAGCAAAACTGGCAGAAACAAAGAATAGAAATATAATATTATTTAAGAAACATTATTCAGACAAACATATTTCAGACAAACACAGAGAAGATGCAACATTATGTTACCCGATAATGGATTTATTTTGCTCAGACAAATACCAGGATTAAAAAAAACTTCTTAAAATGAGAGGAAATTCCCCCTTAGGTGACCTTTAGATGATATGGGTTATATTATCCCAAAAACAGTTCATTTACCTTTTACACCATAGTATATTAAAGGCAATATGTATAAAGAATAGGTATGAACATTATACATAAATGCCAGACAAAATACCTGTATATTACAAACAGATCTCTACAGATGCAGATAATAAAGGTGACAGGTGTGATTCAAGGCGATAATAATGTCTGTTGTAAGCAGAATCATCCTCTTCGCTTTATATTAGACCTGCACTTTTACTGCTGCTGCCTTTCTGGTCTTGCTTGTTAACTGCGGTATATTAGGAATAAGCAGCGTTTCAAAACTGCATCACTTCAGCAGTGCATGTATGTTTCCACTAGTGCGTTTTGAGGTGAGTGGCCATTTTTAATTAATTTTTCACAAATGTTAAGTACCACACTATAGTCACATGAACAACAGAAGGCAGATGTCTTCCACTGTACGCACGGTTATACAGTCAGTTTTTGCTTGATCGCAGCGCACTTATAATGCAAAGGCAGTGGCGCCTTTCTCAAACTGTTGATTCTGAAATTACAGTATGAAATAAAGACATAGGTATTTATTTGCTATGTTAATTTGTGTGGATTTATTGACAAATTTCAGGCCCCACAGAAAAATGTATCTAAATATTCACAGAATATTCACAAAATATATAACTTTATATTATTTTGATGGCAAAACATTAGGTTCAAATTGATTAAATCATTTAGCTTCATTACCTAAAAATTGTCACAGAAGTCTCCCCTGACATTTATTTCATAATTTAAATGTTTTAACGTAAACATCTGAAATTAAAAATGTAGGCAAATGTTGCTGTATATCCATGTATTTTTATAATGGTGTCAATGACTGAAAATAATTCAATTCTGTGTATTCTGAAAAAATAATTTCAACTATTTAATTTTACAATGCCTGTTTGGTTAAAACTGGTTCACTAAAACTGCTCTTTAAAGACATATCACAGTAAATACATAGTGTGATATATCATTAAATATAGTTACAAGATTTTAGGCAATATAACTGACACCTATTTATTAAGTAATGTCTCAGACATTCTGCATTTTAATCATATTGATTATGAGACTAAGAACATCTGTAGAGTTCTAAAGTTTTAAGATAAACTTCTAACAGTTAGCCCTATATTGTATCTGTATTCCCTCTGTTGTATGTCCCTTTCAACTATCTCTATACTGTATGGGTATCAGGTGATTGTGTGGCCCTCCGGCTGCTGCCAAATGTACCAGAATGCCCAGGGGCTCTGTTCAGTCTCTCAAATGTATTTATGGGTGCACTGTCACATTTTTAATTAGGGGATGACAAGCACAGCCCTCTGCTGGATTTGTGAACTTCACACATCAGATTAGCTTTCCCACAAGCACACTGGCAGAGGGTAGGAGCTTATCTTCCACAATACAAGCAGAAAGAAATGGTGGAGGAGAAAAGCAAAGTCAAGTGTCCCAAAGAGTAGGAAGAGGCAGTGGGGGAGAAGGGTTAGTGTGTAAAATAATGGATTTGTGTATACTCGGAGTACATGTATGTAAATTTAAGTGTGTGTGGCACCACAACATCTGGAGGACTAAGTCATAGAGAAGGGCTGCTGAAGCAAGACCGTTCAGGTCATAAAAGCCCAGTGAGACACTCAGTGGAGCTGGCTGACATTTAATTATTTTTACAATGTATGCATGTGCACGTCCAGCCATGCAACTTCTCTCCACTCCTTTCTCTGTTTTGCTATAACACCAGGTATCTAGCAATATGTTTCTGCCACTGTATGTTACTGAGCTTTGAAAGAATGCCGACTTTGCAGCACACCAAGCAGATCATCAGGATTATGAGATTATAGTGTAAATAAAAAACCTACACCACTGATCTTAGAGAACAAGAGAAGCTAGAGACAATTGTTCTCTGCTGTGTCAGAATGGCATGGCCAGAATTAAGTCTATTTAAAGCCTGGTTAATATATTAATATCATACATGGGTTTATAAAGTCTGACACATAAACCTCTCACTGCTTGTTCAGATTTTCTCAGCACTGTTTCCTGTAGTTTTGAAGAACAAGGCAATGGTACGTGCTGCTAAGTGTAAGTGAAGGCTGATGATCAAGGCTATGTGATGTATTTGTCATACATTAACGCCAGTCAAACAAAGGCACTCAAAAGAGCTAGATTTTTTTTGTCACTAAACTGTCCATCAAATTGCTCTAGAATTAAAAACGCAACACTGACTAAAAGGTTTAGCTCAATCCCATTGAGAAACCACAAGAACTAAACTTTATTCTCCAAATTCCACTGAGGAGGTAAAGCACACTCCATCTGTATTAGGTGCCATGCCTTGTTTCTACATATCAAACCATGCCATTACAGTGATTATGCAGAAGTGTCAACAAGCCATGTTCCTAAATTCAATTTGCTATCTGTCACTCCTCACTGTTATATGAAAACCCCAAGGATTGATTGAGAATTCATTTTCTGTTGGTTCTCATGAAGACTATTGCTTCAGTGAGGTTAAAAGGCTACTGCACAAAACTTTTGCCTCTTAATTCCAAACAGCAAAGATCCATCCTGAGGACATTGTATCTGTACCATTACTGTGTCCTCCCAGTGACCGGCTGACAGACATGGATCCACAGTTCTCATTTCCACATTAATAGGATCTAAAAAGAGACTTGCAGCTCCCTTCTTGAGAAAACATGAAAAACTTCCACTCTTTTTGTCCCTTCCTGTCCTTCAAAATATTTTGAAAAAACAAATTAATTTATCTGTTACCCTGGAGAAAGCCACCTGTGCAATTAACCTTGCACATGGAGCGTGTAAAAAAAACTAGTGGGTCTGTGCTTAGAAGCCAGGTGCATTATGGGATTGTGCATTCTCTCTGTTGTTTTTCATCCTGCCACTCTTAGTCAGAAACATATATCCTTTTACTGTAGCCATTGAGAGTGCATTAGCAGCAGAGTCAACAGGGCTGCCAGATCCAGGCTCGCACCTGTTATGAGGTGCTGCCTCTCTGGAGGGTCTGACACGAGATATGACACTGTGACCTGTCAGCTGGCCTGGTGGAGCGAGAGCTCCAATGTGCTTGGACAGAATGAGCCTAGCAGACTCGAGTGTAATAAAGAGGATGGATGCGGCACCAGACAGGCATTTTGGAGCATTTTGCTGGAACAGCGTGATGTGAAAACCCACTTATGTCTGTGCGTAATTAAATTAGGGATGCTCACGCACCCCTCCTTGAGCGGGGAACTCCCTCTTCGAGTTCAGATAGGCGCCAGGGGGTCTGGGCCTTAGACAATGAGAAGCAGAAGGGGACGGATACATTAAAAGCCAATGAGATGCTTTGAAGTAGCCAGAGCAGATAACTACTTCATCCAGGTTCTGACTGTCACGCATTCATGTTAGCTGATTGGTCGGCTGCTTGGAAATGTGATTAGATGGCGTGGCTGTTTGTCTAAGCACTGCGGGGAAGAAAACTCTGGCAGTGTCCTGGATAGCTGTATGCATGAATAAATAAAACAAAAACAAAAATAAAGCCTTCATCTCGATGAATGTCGTAGGGCTTAGCATTAGAGGCCATTAGAGATGTTTGGTGTGGGAGAAGAGAAATGGGAAATAGAGAGAAATGGGAAATATGTATCTAGGAATCTAGGTCTAGATCTAGGAATAGCAGCACCTCTGCTGAGCTATCTGTATTTTCCTTCACTCCCAGAATACCATACTGTCGTACTATTAAAGAAAACCACCAAAATGTTTGTTTTTAATGTCAATGATAACAAGGCCAGACTGAATATATACATTTATAACAACAGTTAAACAATGTTGAGAAAAATTTTACAATATCAGAATAACTGTCTGTGAATGTGCAGCTGATCTTGTGAATATGTCATTGTTGTAATAAAGTGCTATATATAATGTGATATCATAAACAACCTCCTCTAGAGTAAGAATTCGCAATACTGTAAACTATACAAAAAATCTTCGGTCTACTCAGTATTTTGTTTTTTCAGGAGCTCAGGTTTTTATAGGAAGGCCAGTTTTCATCTCTTGTTTATGTTAATAAATCTTTGAAATGTTTAGTAAGTATACATTTTTCAAAATGTTTAAATTATTGGTTTAATTTGTTCAATCTCTTACAGCAGGACACACATTGTCATCAATAATGAATGTTATTTTTTATTTCTGTCAGAGTAATTTTTTTATTTCTGTCAGAGTAAAATGGACTAAAATGAATGAACATTGCATGCTGAAACACTGAATATATTTGTCAAAAAAACAAGAAAGAGAGCTATAGAAATAAAAGAGAGCTGCGATCTATGGCACGTGCCCCACATTTTTCACGTCATCTTTTTGTCACCACAGTGGTTTATCAGGTTGCTGATGCCTAGTGATCCTTTCCTGCTCTCCTTGCCATCTGCTTGTTGAGATCACAGACCACATGAGCCAGATTTATCTGAGAATACACTTCATAAATCATCAACCGACACTCACTGTAACACTGTATCTGAGTGTTGATCTCTTAAAGGTACAAGGCAAAGAGATCACTGTTTTTTCTCTTTGAGAGACAATGTGCTACTCTAAAACTAATAAAGAGGTTCTAAACCTTGGGGTCACTGAAAGCACTAACTGGATGGAGAAAACAAATTATAAGTATGGGTCGCCATACTTGGCTTGCACATCACCCAGCAGAAATAAGATGCACCCTGTTAAATATAAGAGTACATTCCTTGCAATCAAACAGATAGACAGAGCATACCAGAAAAGAACTAAATGCAAAGACAAGGGCCTTGCGATATGTTTTGGAAGCTACTTTTAATATGGCATAGCGTCTTAAAAATATGGTGTAGAAAAAACAGTAAGATGCAGCTAGCTCAATATTAATGCAACTGACTGAAAAGTAAAATATCTTGTTATTGCTTTTGTTTCTTTGTCCAGTGCATCTCTGTCCCAAAACAGCTGTGTTTCTAACACTGTCACTGTTGTCCTTTCTGTTACCTTTGTTAACTATCCTCTTTGAGGATTTAAGCTTTGACGACATGATTTCTATGCGGCGAGTTTAATTATTTCTGAGTGACTGCGGAGTGGCTCTTCAGGTCCGAACTCTTGACAAGGAATTAAACCACCCATGGCTGTAAATTAATGACATGCAACAGTGTGAATGTGTGCTCTGGGGAGGTGAGGGGGGTGTGGGGTTGGAGGCAGAGAGAAATGGAGGATTCTCTGATGAATTCTCTCATTTCTGCCTTAACCTGAGGGAGAGAGCGCTAAATTAAGACTTCAAGTGATTAGGAACTGTGGTGGTAGGAATGGCCACACAAAACATAAATACTAAAAACATTAAAACATAAATAAAAAAATAAAAACATAATAAAGGTATTGTTGTTTAAAAACAAAAGGAATATATTTATGGAATAATCGTGGATTCCACATCTCTATATTTTGCAATGTTTCAGTTTGTTTTCTCGAGCTGTACTCAGACTGGAAATATTTAATGGAAATATGGCAGATTTCCTGGATGTCACTACGATTTACACAGATGCTTATCTCAGACAATCAATGGCTTCAGTCCTCCTACATTAGATATTTAGAGACGGCTATTTCGTCTCCGGCCAGACTGATGGTAAAATTCGCCATGCTATCATCACCCTAAGGCACACGGCCATCCGGCTGCCGATACAGCACAAGCTAATATGCGGTTATTTATTAGAACTGATGCACTACAGCAGATAAGTTTGGCGCCCTTGTTGGAGTATTTTAAGGTAATGACAAAAATTCACAATGCCAGCAGTCGCACACTCCATGACTTCCTGAGAGGAATTTGCTTGTGCTTGAAATCCAGCAGGCTTTGGGATGTAACGTTGCGTTCTTCAAAGGAGGCTGCAGCTCCCTGACAGTGGTGTAAATAGCATTCAAGAACTGATGGGGAGACCTGATATGCATATAGGACAGATGCTCTTTTCTCAGCACCGACACTGAAGCCTGCAGATAGCCCAGATTTAATATGATAGTTAAAATACAGATAATTACATACCATACCCACGCACCCCAGACAGTGGGGTGTGTGGGTCTTCACAGATGACATGTCATGACCTTTAACAGAATTCTGCCACATAGTGATCTACTGGACCACGTCCAAAGTTCTACACTCTGTGTGTGTGTTTTATATAGACCTGTGTGTGCGGTTGCTTAAAGGTGAAGTGTTCATTTACATAAACATTTATGTTTTTGTTAAGTTGACTGGTATGACAGTCATCTTGGATTTACACTGACAGCTAGCAATGTGAATGCTGGTGTTAGTTACTCATGCCATTGTACAAATGCCTTATTCACAGTCAGCTATACTTAATGTATTCCAAAGATAGAGGGTTACTGAGATAAAATAGTATTCAGCCGGCATTCATATCAGAGGCCTAATATAAAAGCTGTTTTATTCTTTATGGAGTATAAAGCTGATATAACTGGATTCCTAATCTCATGGGTGTGCATCATTTTAAACACATTTCAGAAGTGCAGTTCATTTATTTATATGCAAAATATTTATATTTTTTGTTTAAAAATATAGGTCTGTAAATTGTAAAGTGCATGCACACAAAATTAGACACAAATCAATTGTCTACCCATCTGTGACTAATATTATAGAGAAAACATTCAGACATAAAGAATACTATGCATTCTACTATTCAAGCCATCCTGCTCTAAGAACTGTGCCCAACCACACAGATAATAACAACTACCATCACATATAAAATAACTCGAAGGAATACACTAATGTTTCTTTTAGCCTTTTAATCCTACACATATTTTTTCAGTTGTGTATGATCAGTTGTATTGTGAGAGAAGAAAAATGACGCTACTTCCTGCCTGACTCCAGCAGATGTGTACCAGTCTTATTTAACAACAACATTTATTTCAGCGTCTGCTTTTATGTGCCGCATGGACGATGACTCAGGGAGTGACCGTGAAACACAAGAACAACAACATTCTCTTCTTTCTACCTGACTTACAGATTACACACGCCAGCAGTGAAATTTAGATGACAACATAAAGTAAAAAAAACCTGCATCAAGGTCTGTATCAAAGAGTTGAAGTTCTTGCTTCATGTGAGCAGAATAAAAAGATTATTGGGGGGCTGTTAGCAAACAGAATGGGGCAACAGATTTTCTCCTTCGGTTAGCAGAGGACATGTTGTCTAAGACTGTCGTGTTTGTAACTGAACTGGCTCAGATAAACAACAGTATGGGACTGGGTCATGTGTTGGGTTGTGTTCAGTCAAAACATGTCTCCACGGAGCCTTTTCTGTCATGCATGAAGAGCATGCAGTGCCCAGTTGCAAATACTCCCTCAGTTGTAAAAAGTATATATATATATATAATATTATATTATTATTATATATTATATTATTATATATATAATATTATATTATATATATATATATATATACACACACACACACATAATATATGAGGGATTCTTAACTAGAAATCAGGCAAGGATGATTCATCTATGTTTTAGGTCACCTCAGCTCTTACACCATGCCTCACTCAGTTTACGGCAGTGAGGCATGCCGTCTTGTGGGTGCTTTGTGTTGCTAGGTAAATGTGTCCAAACACGTGGACAAAAACACTCGTGCTGACCCTCAACCGTGACCCTGGAACAAACAGCAGGCTGGGAGACAGTACAGGCAGGAACACAAGGAGACGGCTGCTTCTGCTGAGCCAGTTCTTTCACTATTTGGCTGGGAGAAAGTCCCTTCAGCCCTCAATGGTGTTTCACAATGGGTAAGATGTGCACTACACTGCTTCATATTTTTTGGCATAATGGCTACCCCACTAGGACAAAACATCTTTCCTAATATAGACAGGAGGATTAGGTGGATTTTACATCATTCCCCATTTACTTTCAGTGGGTTAAGCAATTCATTGAATGCTCAACATCTGGTCAGTGTAAGAGAATTTGGAAATCACTTAGAGAAAATTACAACAAATGGGGGGGCTGGGTAATGATTTCATGAGCAATTTCCCATATTAGGATTTGTAATACTTTAATTACAGGCAAAATACAGATTTTGCTGTACACATCAATAACATGGCACTCAGAATTCTTCTAGAAGCTAAACCTCACAAGGACACATTTCCAGACACTGTCTGTGTGTGACTTTAAAAACACTTATAAAAGATGAAAATGGTCCAGATATTCACTCAACCAGCTCTACAGTCCCATCAAACACATCCTCTTAACCCTAAATAAATGAAACCCTCATTAAACATGCATCTCATTGTTAATCATGTGTGTGTAAGGGCATTAGATATCAATTTGCAAAATGACTTCAAAAATCTCTTTATAGAAATAGTCCTTTGAAAAGGCCTTAAAAAACTATAATTAATCAAACAGCCTTTGGACATGGACTCTAATGAAAGAGGGTAGTGTTAAAAAATGATATATTAGAAAAAAATGGCCAACACAATAGTATTGGCATAATCACTAAATGTACATACAGTACGTGTATACAGACTTGATGAAAATCATTAGGGCAAGTTGATTTCCTACAAAAACACTCGCTTCTGTTAAATGCTAAATTATTTTATTTTCTGATAGACACCCAACCGAGCTGCTGAATGGGATTTGATTAGGGTGTGACTGGGTAAATTAACATTTCCTCTGTTTAGTACAGTACAGACAATACAGTAACTATTTTTCAAATTGTGATACCAAAACAATCATTACAGCTTTATAATATAATTTAATTTCAGAATAAAAAGGGAAAATGCACTCATTAGCTGATGTTTTTTACTTTGTGAAATTAATTGCTTATAAGAAATAAAAGAAATGGATTCAACTGTAGTATTTTTTATATAGAAAAAAATCAGATATAGATCAAAAACAGCATGTGCAATCTGTATTCTAATCTAAATGAGAGCCAAGCAGATGATGATATATATATATATATATATATAATCTAATGGGCAGAGCACAATTTGTATTTATATTATTTATATCCATCCAGTCTCTCTATAACGTAAACTGAATTGTCACTGTGTGGTCTCTTTTCATTTCAGAATAATATAGGAAACCAAACAAGGACCGAAAAACTTTGAGTTGAGATTTGACTCTCAACTCCATATGCTAGGCCAAAGGCAATCTGCCAATCCATTATCTGTCTACTCTATAAAAACAGTGAACCTGCATATGGTTCACTGCATATGGAGTCTACAAAAACAGTGAACCTGAGATGCTTATCTTTACATGTGCCCTACATCCTGTCTAGCAGTTTCCTGTCAGTTTGGCCCCATTGCCCCAGACTGCTGCTGAGCACTTCCCAATACCCATACAGTCATGCCACGCCAATTTCCAGCCAACAAAATCAGGAGAAAGCAAATCCTACACAATCTAATTGTTTAACACAAACAACATTACATATGTTAGCATAACACCTGTCTTTATGGCCTACCACTTCTGAACCCGCCTCTCATTCTGGCTGGATTTCTCACTGGTGTTTTGGCATTGTAATTATCATCACTGTCATCAACATTAACTTGACATGTCTTCATTTTCCTGACACCGTTTTCTTAAACGATGACAGTTACTAAATAAAGACTCTTCAGCAACAACAAACCTTCTCAGTGACGTTTAATCTGCCTGTACGTTCAGTGCATGTGAACAGGAAGTCAAAAGTGTGATTTTTCGCAGCTGAAGTGTGGCCCTGTCCCTCCACCCCTGCGGTGCTCAGCACTGTGTGAAATCTCATTCTGGGTTGCAGTCAGCCCCGGAGGGCCAGGAGCCTCATACCTTTGTTCATGTCAATCAGCTGTTTCTTTTTCTGCTGTCTTTCTAGCTTCTCACGCTCAGCCTTCTCCTTTGCTAGCTTGGCTCTCTTGATCTTCTCCTCCATCTCCCTCTTCTTGTGGTTCTCCCTCACAGCATCCTGATGTGACAGAGAAAGAGATAAAGAGAAATCAGAGAGTGAATGCAAAGAGGCAATGAGGCATCCACTGGCACAATTCTAACAGCACATGCATTGAACAAACACTATACACAGCACAGTTACTATTATAAGTAACAAGAGTATCACCATGCACAATTCAAAGGTCCATTGTTCACTTGCCTGTTGGTTTATTTAAGCAATAAGGACAGTACACCAGGCTGTGCTATACTAGATGTCACAGCTGAGAGATATTGTTGAGCACGGTCTCAGGTGTGTAAAACAAAACATTACAAACAATGTTTTATTTAAATGTTATATAATGGTGTACTATTAATACCGCACCATTCTTTTACTAAAATATATAGTCCCCGAATGTAACCTGTAATACAAAAAAAATATATATAGTCCCCGAATGTAACCTGTAAATTGTTGCTATGTAACAAATACTGTGTTTTTAGAACTCTTGTATGAAAGCATTATCACACCAGAGGTGCACTAAATATCAGTACATCAATATGTTGTATTAGATAGCAATATGGTAGATTTCCCCCCTGCTTATGTACTGGAGGGGACAGAGCTGCAGCCTTTCTGCTTACAGTGAGTGAAACAAGAGGAAGCAGAGATTGTCTCATTGAACATCAAGATGGCTCCTGATACTGCTGTTAAGTCCCCATTGAGTTACAATTTCCATAAGAATTAATGTGGTGCCAGATAAGACAGCTCCCATCCTGGATATCTGCAGTAACTGTGTTACAGGAAGTTCCACTCATAAAGCTCACCTCACACCCTTACCTTCTCCTCTCTCACATGATGTACATTATGTGCACACTTCAGACTTTATCTGCTGTATGTATTTTAGCATTCTAAAGCTACCACGGTGAAATCAAAACATTTTATGATCCATATCAATTAACTTTCACTGGTTTTCTTCAGTTTCTTCACAGTCAGTGGTTCCTCACTGGTAAATACACGACTGTGGTGTTGTACACTCATCTCATAAACACAGCCAGTCAGACATTGAGTTGAAGGCATCAAACCGGTGGGTGGGAGTGTGGCCTGTATGCTAAGATGCAGAGATATCAGTCACTCTTTTCCTCTGTAAATGACACATAATTGTCAGGTGGTATGGGGAGAAAGAGAAAGCTGGACAGAGACACACAGAGGGCATAAGAGATGCTGCAAAGGAGAGAGAATAAGCCACTTCTACATAACCTTTCCTGCACAGAAAAGGTCCCTTCACCCCAGGCCTGTAGCACTAACCTGACAGGCCTTGCCTTTGAGAAAGGAATGAGTGTTTGTGTATGCGTATGTGTGTGTGCTTGTTCCTCCTTGGTGTGACATAATGAGTGTCGACAGTCTGGCCCTTTCTGGCTGCCTTAGGGTTTCTGACGTACATGTCATGTTCATTGCTGAGACACGAGGATTATGGGTACAGTGCGGAAGGTGAAGGAAAGTACAGCTCAACACGGCAGTCAATAGGAGAGCTGCCATTGAGTTCAAGAATGAAAGCCTACAGTATAGCTATAGTTTTATAATGTGGCAAGGATAATATGGATTTGCAAATATGGGCAAGTGAAAGAGAGTGAGAGCAAGAGAGAAATAAATAAATAAATAAATAAATAAATAAAGAGAGAGGCACCTGTTCTCAATTTCTCAGTGTTTTTGCAAAACAACTTTAAGTCAGCAATGAATAAACAGAGTACATGTTATAATAAAAAAGTAATCGAGTCAGCATGCATATGGCTGTTCTTCAAAGAGTGAAAACTAGGAATTCTATATTCATCTGTTCATGTCAATGAGTGGCGACAAACATTAGCATAAACAATGTTTCCTGTTCTTGTGAATTCACATTTGCCAACAGTGTATTATGAAGTCTTTGGCTTATGGGTCTACACAAAATGACAGTTCAATCTCGGGATTGTAAATGCAGATAGCATCAAACTCCTCCTCAAGCGTAAGATCCTTAATTGAAAAAAATCATTTATTCATAGCAACAAAAACAATTCCTGTTGGCAAAAGTTTTCTAAACAAACAATTCTCACTGCAAACACGATTACAAAACATAATTATCTCACCCTCATCAAACATGCAAAAACCTTTATTACCATGGCAACAAACATGTTTTCAACCCTTTGCTTGATCCCAGTTAGCCTGGGGCAGTGTTTATGATTTGATCAATTTTCTTAATTGTGTTCTAGGTATTAGGAAGTCTTGCATGAGATAAACAATGGCCAGGGGGTGTGCTTTTGAATAGCATCTTCAAAGCGCAAACCGCTATGAAAAAAATTATGAACTACAAAGGCTAGAATTTCATTACAATAAAGATGGAAGGATGGTGGCGCGCTTGTGTTTTTTTGCGCTCTGTGTACGTTAACACAATTCATGGACTTACTGTACAAGAATCAAACGCACAAACAACAGCTTTTTTTTGCTCATTGACAATTAAAGAAGGCTTTAATTAGAGTTGTTAAATCTCACACAAATGTGTTTCTTGCGGCCACAGTGCCTCTTTCTGTTGCAAAATCCAGGGAGAGCTGATATCTCACTGTTGCAGATATGCTCTAAGCAAACCAAAGGTAAATGTTACTTTCCAAAAAAAATTGAAATAAACAGGACGGATTGAATTCACAGGAAGTGTGGTTGTCAGCGGTGGCCACTAATCAATATGTTAAGGCAAATTAGGTTGGCTAATTGTGTTTACACACTAAATAATCCAAAGTCATTAGGAAAGCTGATTACAGGGGAAAAGTCTCCCTTAAAACTCTTTGCTTAATTAGAGTATTCAGGAAGGGTTATTTAAAAGCAGAGAGATAGCGCTCGATCTAGCACTGTATGTCTTTAAAAAGAAGAGACCACATTTATGCTAAACTGAGCCCACGTACCACAGTAACGTCCAGATCTTATAAATGGCAATAATCTTATAAATAGCATTCTTTACTTTTTATAATTTAGCATAGCCTACAGCAATACAAGTCATTTTAAAAAACGGATGTTTTGCACATTTTTCTTCCGGCTTCTTAGTAGAAGGACACGATAAAGGACATGATGGAAATTTTAACACTGTACACATACATCTGTCTTGAGTAAAGAAAATGTGGGAGGTTTTCATAAAATTTTCAACTGGATGAATTACTGACTTGAGTTCGATGTGTTAATATGAAACATGATAATAAACAAACCATTTAATTCTAACAGCAATCACACAATAATAATACCACAATAATAACATAATGTCTGCACATGGAAAAAAAAAAAAAATTATGAAAAACAAAACAGCTCTGGTGCAGCCGCCAATGTGATCTTTAGATTTTGGACAACAGCCTGCTGGGTGTTGCCTTACCATAGAGTTTGTGCTACTCTACAAGAGGGACTGCGGCTGAATTAAATTTGTCAATATGGACTCCATCTACCCCAGGTGTGTTTATGCATGCTGGCAAGCACAGGATAGGATGGTGTTCTTCCAGGCAGCCACTGAGGACTAGATGTCTTTGTTAATATATTTTCAGGGTACATGTGCTGTGAAGTGACATTAAGGAAACATGCTCCAGCTCCAGTCCTGCATTGTGGAGGTGGCTTGCAGTTTTTTATGCTTGCCCAGCCACAGAATATAATATCTGAAATGTTCTGTGTCCACACACCTCTCTCAGCTACAGGTTCCATAATTCATTCTTTTTTTGGTAGAACAATCTAAGCAATACCACATATATATTCCGCTCTCATTGCAATGTGTTTCAGACAGTTGACTATCTTGAGAGAGAAGTTGCACCAAAAACACTACAACCACAGATGGGCCTATTTGGCCAAAACAGCATGTAAACTGAACCACATTTGATGATATTTGATTAGTATTTTCTTTTGGACCATTTTCCTCTCATTAGATTTTCAGCAGGCTGTGAGAGGTCCATGAAAATGTCAAGAGTAAAAAGTGGCCGACGTTGTGTGTGTTAATTCAAATATTAGACTAATCTAGAGAGAAACTCCATTTGGTTTAACTGTCATCACTGCAGAAGCTGATCTGATGGAGGCTGTGTGGAGGAAATGACATCACACTACATCACAGCCTCCATTACTAACATCATCATTCTCAGGGCTTACATAACCGTGTGTTTACAAGATAAAGTCATGGCTCTTTTTTCGCTAATGCACAGTTGCAAGCACCTGTGTAAGATGAGTACACTTGCACAACATGCACTTGTGTGCTCCATTGATTCACTTAGTCATGTTTGTCATGCACCATCACAGTATCTCAAGCTTTGCTGACTCTATTGGTCTAATTAGTGGCTTACTCAACTAATAAGTAAGTGACTGTTAGTTCATCTCCGTCTGCTGTGCTTTGATAAGTCATTAATATACTGATGCTCATCCACAGCCTCTAGTCAAAATCACACACTGAAGACAATCTTTCTCTTTCTCTTCTGATTCCAAATATATCCAGAAACGTCATATGCTAAAATCATCTTTCATTTCTATTGACCCTGAAAAGAAATATTGGTAATGGATTCCCTTATCTGTGTGCGGGGTTGTGTGTGAGAACTGGCAAGCAGTGTTGCTTTTTTGTCCATCCAAATGGATATCACACAGATGACTTAACATACACCAGTGTGAGTCATTTGTGAGGAATTATGTTTATGTTTAAATGACTCCAAAAATATGGTATGGATGAAATGTGCATTATGAAATATACATCAATGAGAACTCAAATGAGTACTCTAACATGGGTATGAATTCCTGCCAAAAAGTAAAAATATTAATTTGCTGAAACCTTGGAATACAGTCTATCTGAGACCATCAGGTGAAAATGAAGATAAACCAATAAAGGAAACAATATATCCGTAGAGGAGCAGTAAAATGTTAGCACAGTGGGAATATCCAGGGTGCTGTTGGACAACCAGCTGTGTTTATGTTCCCTACCAGCTCTGTTCTTTCAAGCACTGAAGTCTAAATCAGTAATAACTTATTCATAAAGAGCTATTTGCTTGAGAGAATAATTTATTTCCATAGATGCCCCTTTTACAGGCATTCAACGCTGCATCCTGGGGTGAGCTCTGTGTCATGTGTTGCTAGACATTGATCAGGGGGAATAAAATGTGGTTTTCAGATATTTTTGTGAGCGTGGTGTGTGAGAGGAGCTTCAGACAAGGAGACCTTGCCATTCACAGTAATGGGTTTTGAAGTCTTTGAGCATACCTTCTGGACATCACATCACTTTTCTGCTGGAAGGGAGCTCTGATATAGGCAGAAGCAGGGGAAATGAAGAGACACTTGAATATACATTTACATTTCCCCCTGAGGCTCAAAGCCTTGTATGAATGCATTCTGACCGCCATTTTAGATCACAATTACCCCAATCCCAGTATGCTCCGACCACAGTGAAGCTAAAACCTCTTTTCTTTGTACTGAAAAACTTGCATCCTTGCAAAGGAAGTTTCATTAAATGTTGTGCAACCAATAGAAATATAATGGTGGTACAGTAAACAAAATGTGTTTTGTTAACATTTTTTTTCTTAAAAACTTTTTTATAATTTTCTAAAACTTCATATATATAATATAGAGCTACAAACCATGGCAGTTGTAAAAGTAAAAGTACATTAATAAATAAACAAATGAAGCTTTCAATATAGTAACTTAGATCCATTTAGGTTTTAAGCAAATACAAGGCAGTATTTAAAACAAATATATATATATATATATATATATATATATATATACATTCACATACATTATATAAATTACACAAAATTCTCATACTGTGAGATGTACTTGAAATGTTTGGATAAATCCCAGTCCTGTCTAAACCCCAGGTAGTGATTTTTTCTTGATATCCAATACATACTGTACAGAAGCTAATGAAACTCTGAGAGGATTAAGAAGCTTCTGAGACTCTTTTATCTGCCTGGGACCCACACATTCTGTGATACATTATACATTTCATTCTCAGCACACTCTATGTATGCTTTAATGTGTACTGTAAGCCCATCCCTCCATCTCCTCACTGAGTTATCAAGACAAATGTCTTGATCAAATTTGAAAATGTAAGCGAAATCACCACATATACTTAAGACAAGGCTAACATTGTTAGTTTTTAAAGATAAAGTCATACTTATTTTTTTATATCTATACAAAGAAGGGAAAGTTGGAAATAAGAATTTTGTTCTTCCATTTCAAGTGACAGGAGCTGCCAAAGCAATTCTACATTTAATCATATTGCCAAGCAGCAACATTGATCTGTACAATCTGGCTGTAGAGAGGGCATTCAAAGAATTAATAAAAGGTATTAGCTGTACTTGCTCAAGCACTGTTCCTAAAGAAATATGTATACACATCGGATTGAAGGAGAAAGCAACATTGAGAGAAAAACTCTATTCATCTGTAAGTAGTGCAAAGTGTACTGGAAAAAACTTTTGTGCTCTAGCGGGGCTACTGTACTCACCATGAAGAGGTTGCGGAAGTTAGCCAGGTCTCCAAAGAAGTCCTCGATGCTGACTGCATGGGGGTCGAAGGCAAAGAAGCTCCCTAGGCTCTTGTATAGCTTCTGCATATTCTTGTGCATGGTGGAGAGCTTCTCATACTGCTCTCTGGAATGCTTGGAAAAGCCGTGAGACACAAAGCGGTTAAGGAAGGACAAGCAAGGTTGGTATCACCATAGCACAGCACATGGGTTTGTACGGTGAAGGATAAACACTGACAAAGCCTTTAAAATCCCCTTCCCAATCCTTCAAAAAGGGCTCACCTGTGGAAAACTGAGCAGAGACAATGCTTCTCTGCAGAGGTCAAGCAAGACAGAGCCATTCTATAACCTCTCCATCTAACTTTGGAATCATGGGAACACTGAGCTATTAGCGCCGGTGCAGGTGTAACAAAGGAGAGCTTCATAGTCTGGGGTGCTAACACAGATGCTGGATGGAGAAGCTGATTGTAGTCACTGTTTCATTGTTTCTATCAACAAGAGTAAGGTCAACGCACACAGGAACCCTGCGTGATACAGGGTGTAATTTAAAGAGTGAAGGCAGGTTTTCTCTATGAATGACAGCTCCTGCGTTATCTCACAGCTCATGAGGCACACGTGGACCACCCCCAGGCTCGTAAACTTCAAGCACACACATACATAAACAGGTTGCCTGCATCAATATAGCTTTACTTTCTGCTGAATACTAATAAAGCAGTGCAGCATATATAGGGGGTGATTCAGCTACACATATCCACCCTCCATTTCCAGCTGATTGTGTTTCCTGGATTCAAAAGATGTGAATGCTGCTCCAGAACATCAGAGGTTGAATGGAACAAAAACATTTTGTTTTTTTAGTTGGAGCTGCTCTATTTTCACATGACTGATAAGAAACGATTATGGCTGGAATTAGAAATAATTGTGCAAGGTGTGAAGAAACCCATTACTGAACCATTAAAAACTGAAATGTCCAATATTTTTAATGGTGAAATACTCCTATCCCAAATTAATATGCAGAGTCAACTACTGTTTAAGTAATTTGAAGGCTTTCTTTGAGAAATTGCAAACCCTGATTCTGGAATCTGGTAAATAATTCTCTTTCTTTCTTAATTCTTCGTGGTATAGATTCAACAAGGTGTTGGAAACATTCCTCAGAGATTTTGGTCCATATTAACATAATAGCATCACACAGTTGCTGCAGATTTGTCGGCTGCACATCCATGATGCGAATCTCCCGTTCCAGCACATCCCAAAGGTGCTCTATTGGATTGAGATCTGGTGACTGTGGAGGTCATGTGAGCAAAGTGAACTCATTGTCATGTTCAAGAAACCAGTCTAAGACAATTTGAGCTATTGACATTAATGATGCATTATTCTGCTGGAAGAAGCCATCAGAAGATGGGTACACTGTAGTCATAAAGGGATGGACATGGTCAGCAACAATACTAAGGTAGGCTGTGGCGTGTAAACGATGCTCAATTGGTACTAAGGGGCCCAAAGTGTGCCAAGAAAATATCCCCCACACCATTACACCACCACGACCAGTGTAAACCATTGAGACAGGGCAGGATGGATCCATGCTTTCATGTTCTTTACGCCAAATTATGACAGAAGCGGCAATCAGTGTGGTCTCCTGCTGCTGTAGCCCATCTGCTTCAAGGTTCGACCTGTTGTGCATTCAGAGATGGTTTTCTGCATACCTTGGTTGTAACGAGTGGTGATTTGAGCTACTGTTGCCTTTCTATCATCTCTAACCAGTCTGCCCATTCTCCTCTGACCTCTGACATTAACAAGGCATTTTCGGCCACACAACTGCTGCTCATAGGAAAACTGCATTGGAAAACTTTACAATTGTATGTATGCATCTGGGATGCTGTGGACCTGTCTCACTTGTGCCGCCCATTAACCTCTCAAAGTCCTTGTTATTCACTGCGGGAGTCTTGCCTGAACAGAAACAGCATTTGAGACTGAATACCTACAATAACGTCTGAATTTGTTTTCATCTCTGTCCTTGGGGCTAAATTTTATGAGTTCTTTTGACAAGTGCAAAATGACTTCCTGTTTTTGTTAAAGCAGACAAATGAGGCAGCGATCCTCAAGATGTTGTGCAATGTGCTCAATTTAACCCTGCATGCTTTAATAACTTTTGGCTGACCAAGCTCTGTTTAAGAACCAAAGCGATAGAGCTTTCAAGTTTGGTCTTGATTGGATAAGATACTAAAAACACTGCTTGTGCTTGAGAGAAAGAGTTCTGGAATATGTGCTTGTGTTTGACAGTAGCTCATCACAGTCATATGCAGTTCCACTGGACTACGCCGAACCCTCACCGGCTATTATTTCTACATCAAAGATTTGTGACATTGACAACAGCTGACATGCACGGCCCAATATCATCCCTGCATTCTCCTTCAAAGAAACAATTCCTTCAACTGTTTCTCTTGCTTTTCTTTGCTTAAGTCTCTCTCTCTTGCTCTCTCCTTCCTTTACCACTGTAAAAACTTTCAAAGTACACACTTTTTGTGTCACCTCTGCTTCAAATGCTGGGTAGGAAAGAAAGGTTCCTGGATGAAACGTTATGCGCTTCCTTTTCTTAAGCAAGCTCTGTCTGTTGGCTCTCTCTCTCTTTCTCTATAGCTGTCCTCAAAAAAGGAACAAACATGTTTCTCCAGAAATACCATATTTCATTGTACAGAAAGATGGTTCTTTTTTAGTCTTCCACATGAATAAATAGTTACTGCTAAATGTTTGGGCAAGACAGTGTTAGAAAAATAGTGTAAAAATACCCTTAATCCTCATTATTTAGAAAAGTTTTAATGGAATTCCATAGAAGAAGAGAATTTCACATATCATGCATTCAGTACAAAATAATGACTAATGAAAAATGACTAAAAATCTTCAAAACAGGGTGAAAAACAATTCCCCTATCTAAAAAGCAGCCAGAAAGTGAATTCCAAACCCTGCCACCTGTGAAGCCTGCCATAAATTACTTTGTTTGTTTACCTGTGCGCTGTATGAGTGAATAAAATGGTGCATGGCTCCCTTAGGCAAAGCCAAAAGACCTCCTTAATAAATCTCCCCTAACCCACTTCCATTATTGTTTATTTAATGCTTTCCTGTGTGCCTCCTGGCTCTATGCTGGGAGATAGATAGCAAGTAAGCTTTTAGTGAGGATCGACTTCATCATCTTCCCTCAACATTATGGTCCCACAATCAATCTACATACATCCTACCCAACAGCTGGACTCCAGCTGGGAACAGGAGATGGTCACACTCTTGCCAGGACAGCAAGTAAGACCGCCTTCTCTGGCTTCCAGGCAAAATTGGACAGGAGACCTCTTTTTTGGTGGTTTATAGAGCACTAATGGCTTACTGTGGGAAGATGGAGGAAAGGAAATGCATTTCCAGGGCACAGACAGAGACTTATTGGACCAATGAAATTGAAATGCTTTGTTCTCTGCATCACTTCTGATCTGTGAAGGTGAACACTTAAAGTTCTCAGTTTCAGCACTCTTTATTTTCCAATCATTCCTCACTAGTTATTGGATGGCACTTTCTGTGTACTTGCATCATTCAAGACGACAATGAACTGTGACTGTGAGCTGAAATGTGACTGAAGGACAATGTGTTCAGCAGATTATGCAGAAGAAATAGAGAGACTGTGCATTAACATTCATCTCCATGAAACAATATGAGTGACAAATAATGACACTTCCTTCAGGCAAGCATGAATAAAAATAATAGAAATCCATACTGCATGCATTCGAATAAGAGTTGAAGAATGAAAATATTTTAAGAATAAGAAAAGTTGGTTTCACCTGAAACGGTGAAAATAATTCGAATTGTATCAAACCGAATAATTTAATTCTCTAAATTCTTTGAGGATTTCTGGACAAGATCCTAACTAATTAACACAACACCTTGAATGGGGATCAACACAATGCCACTGTCAGGCTTTCCACCACATGCGCTTTCAACGTGCCCCTATCGCAGTCCTGTCTACTCCTAAAAGCCGCCAATGCAGCCATGACTGTCAGATAATATCTCTGCAGTCACTTCGATGTGTAATTACACTGCATTGTGCAGCTGTACAAGCAATCAAGCACCTGAACTCAATCAAAAACTTTTGCTCAGACCCTGTCAGGGTACCTCTGGAAAATTTAGAGAGCAACCCACTGATTAATGGTGTATTATTGACAGAAATTTGAGCCTAGCGTGCTGTGATTTTTACAGTAGTGAGAACAGCCACGGCTGAAACTTAAAAGATGAAAAGTAGGTAATCGCTCAGGCAGTAATAAAGCTGATGAGGGTTGAGATATTGACGACTCATTTTGAGTTGGCTGCAGAATATTCCAGCAGCATTTAAAAAGGGAAAATAATGTATGTGTAAACAATGTAAGTACATACATTTATAAATATATATATATTTTTATATATATTATATATATATATATATATATAATATATAAATTGTCTTCTGCAAATTTACGTGTATATATGTTTATTTTTTGTTGATTCATGTATTACGGAATATGCAAGCTCTACAAGATAGATTTTACATTGATTATTCTCTGTAATGTAAGACTTTTGGGAAAAAACTTTTAAATTAGTTTAATTTTCCTCACAACACAATTTAGTCACAACATAGCTGTCATAGTTCTATTTAATTCTTTTATAAAATAAACCCTGACAGGAATGTGAAGCATAGGGGTCTCGTATCACTGAAGGGGTTAATTCTGTGCTAACAACCGGCTGGATGTACATTATCCTGCTACTGTGTCAGGGTCCTGGCTCCCTGTTCTGAGTATTTCTAGATTATCTTGCCAGGATCCTGACATGCCCTGTGTTTAGTGTCAGAGCGTGTTGTTTAGATCCTGACTTCTTCTAGTCTTGGTTCTTGTTTCTTGGAGTCTGGATATGAACTCATGCTCTGTGTTTAGTGTCAGAGCGTGTTGTTTTGATCCTGACTTCTTCTAGTCTTGGTTCTTGTTTCTTAGAGTCTGGATCTGAACTCATGCTCTGTGTTTAGTGTCAGAGCGTGTTGTTTAGATCCTGACTTCTTCTAGTCTTGGTTCTTGTTTCTTGGAGTCTGGATCTGAACTCATGCTCTGTGTTTAGTGTCAGAGCGTGTTGTTTAGATCCTGACTTCTTCTAGTCTTGGTTCTTGTTTCTTGGAGTCTGGATCTGAACTCATGCTCTGTGTTTAGTGTCAGAGCGTGTTGTTTAGATCCTGACTTCTTCTAGTCTTGGTTCTTGTTTCTTGGAGTCTGGATCTGAACTCATGCTCTGTGTTTAGTGTCAGAGCGTGTTGTTTAGATCCTGACTTCTTCTAGTCTTGGTTCTTGTTTCTTGGAGTCTGGATCTGAACTCATGCTCTGTGTTTAGTGTCAGAGCGTGTTGTTTAGATCCTGACTTCTTCTAGTCTTGGTTCTTGTTTCTTGGAGTCTGGATCTGAACTCATGCTCTGTGTTTAGTGTCAGAGTGTGTTGTTTAGATCCTGACTTCTTCTAGTCTTGGTTCTTGTTTCTTGGAGTCTGGATCTGAACTCATGCTCTGTGTTTAGCGTCAGAGCGTGTTGTTTAGATCCGGACTTCTTCTAGTCTTGGTTCTTGTTTCTTGGGTCTGGATCTGAACTCATGCTCTGTGTTTAGTGTCAGAGCGTGTTGTTTAGATCCTGACTTCTTCTAGTCTTGGTTCTTGTTTCTTGGGTCTGGATCTGAACTCATGCTCTGTGTTTAGTGTCAGAGCGTGTTGTTTTGATCCTGACTTCTTCTAGTCTTGGTTCTTGTTTCTTGGGTCTGGATCTGAACTCATGCTCTGTGTTTAGTGTCAGAGCGTGTTGTTTAGATCCTGACTTCTAGTCTTGGTTCTTGTTTCTTGGAGTCTGGATCTGAACTCATGCTCTGTGTTTAGTGTCAGAGCGTGTTGTTTAGATCCTGACTTCTTCTAGTCTTGGTTCTTGTTTCTTGGAGTCTGGATCTGAACTCATGCTCTGTGTTTAGTGTCAGAGCGTGTTGTTTAGATCCTGACTTCTTCTAGTCTTGGTTCTTGTTTCTTGGAGTCTGGATCTGAACTCATGCTCTGTGTTTAGTGTCAGAGCGTGTTGTTTAGATCCTGACTTCTTCTAGTCTTGGTTCTTGTTTCTTGGGTCTGGATCTGAACTCATGCTCTGTGTTTAGTGTCAGAGCGTGTTGTTTAGATCCGGACTTATTCTAGTCTTGGTTCTTGTTTCTTGGGTCTGGATCTGAACTCATGCTCTGTGTTTAGTGTCAGAGCGTGTTGTTTAGATCCGGACTTCTTCTAGTCTTGGTTCTTGTTTCTTAGAGTCTGGATCTGAACTCATGCTCTGTGTTTAGTGTCAGAGCGTGTTGTTTTGATCCTGACTTCTTCTAGTCTTGGTTCTTGTTTCTTGGAGTCTGGATCTGAACTCATGCCCTGTGTTTAGTGTCAGAGCGTGTTGTTTGGATCCTGACTTCTTCTAGTCTTGGTTCTTGTTTCTTGGGTCTGGATCTGAACTCATGCTCTGTGTTTAGTGTCAGAGCGTGTTGTTTAGATCCTGACTTCTTCTAGTCTTGGTTCTTGTTTCTTGGGTCTGGATCTGAACTCATGCTCTGTGTTTAGTGTCAGAGTGTGTTGTTTAGATCCTGACTTCTTCTAGTCTTGGTTCTTGTTTCTTGGGTCTGGATCTGAACTCATGCTCTGTGTTTAGTGTCAGAGCGTGTTGTTTTGATCCGGACTTCTTCTAGTCTTGGTTCTTGTTTCTTGGAGTCTGGATCTGAACTCATGCTCTGTGTTTAGTGTCAGAGCGTGTTGTTTAGATCCGGACTTCTTCTAGTCTTGGTTCTTGTTTCTTGGAGTCTGGATCTGAACTCATGCTCTGTGTTTAGTGTCAGAGCGTGTTGTTTAGATCCTGACTTCTTCTAGTCTTGGTTCTTGTTTCTTGGAGTCTGGATCTGAACTCATGCTCTGTGTTTAGTGTCAGAGCGTGTTGTTTAGATCCTGACTTCTTCTAGTCTTGGTTCTTGTTTCTTGGAGTCTGGATCTGAACTCATGCTCTGTGTTTAGTGTCAGAGCGTGTTGTTTAGATCCTGACTTCTAGTCTTGGTTCTTGTTTCTTGGAGTCTGGATCTGAACTCATGCTCTGTGTTTAGTGTCAGAGCGTGTTGTTTAGATCCTGACTTCTTCTAGTCTTGGTTATTGTTTCTTGGAGTCTGGATCTGAACTCATGCTCTGTGTTTAGTGTCAGAGCGTGTTGTTTAGATCCGGACTTCTTCTAGTCTTGGTTCTTGTTTCTTGGAGTCTGGATCTGAACTCATGCTCTGTGTTTAGTGTCAGAGCGTGTTGTTTAGATCCTGACTTCTTCTAGTCTTGGTTCTTGTTTCTTGGGTCTGGATCTGAACTCATGCTCTGTGTTTAGTGTCAGAGCGTGTTGTTTAGATCCGGACTTATTCTAGTCTTGGTTATTGTTTCTTGGGTCTGGATCTGAACTCATGCTCTGTGTTTAGTGTCAGAGCGTGTTGTTTTGATCCTGACTTCTTCTAGTCTTGGTTCTTGTTTCTTGGAGTCTGGATCTGAACTCATGCCCTGTGTTTAGTGTCAGAGCGTGTTGTTTGGATCCTGACTTCTTCTAGTCTTGGTTCTTGTTTCTTGGGTCTGGATCTGAACTCATGCTCTGTGTTTAGTGTCAGAGCGTGTTGTTTAGATCCTGACTTCTTCTAGTCTTGGTTCTTGTTTCTTGGGTCTGGATCTGAACTCATGCTCTGTGTTTAGTGTCAGAGCGTGTTGTTTTGATCCTGACTTCTTCTAGTCTTGGTTCTTGTTTCTTGGAGTCTGGATCTGAACTCATGCTCTGTGTTTAGTGTCAGAGCGTGTTGTTTAGATCCTGACTTCTTCTAGTCTTGGTTCTTGTTTCTTGGAGTCTGGATCTGAACTCATGCTCTGTGTTTAGTGTCAGAGCGTGTTGTTTAGATCCGGACTTCTTCTAGTCTTGGTTCTTGTTTCTTGGGTCTGGATCTGAACTCATGCTCTGTGTTTAGTGTCAGAGCGTGTTGTTTAGATCCTGACTTCTTCTAGTCTTGGTTCTTGTTTCTTGGGTCTGGATCTGAACTCATGCTCTGTGTTTAGTGTCAGAGCGTGTTGTTTAGATCCTGACTTCTTCTAGTCTTGGTTCTTGTTTCTTGGAGTCTGGATCTGAACTCATGCTCTGTGTTTAGTGTCAGAGCGTGTTGTTTAGATCCTGACTTCTTCTAGTCTTGGTTCTTGTTTCTTGGAGTCTGGATCTGAACTCATGCTCTGTGTTTAGTGTCAGAGCGTGTTGTTTAGATCCTGACTTCTTCTAGTCTTGGTTCTTGTTTCTTGGAGTCTGGATCTGAACTCATGCCATGTGTTTAGTGTCAGAGCGTGTTGTTTAGATCCTGACTTCTTCTAGTCTTGGTTCTTGTTTCTTGGGTCTGGATCTGAACTCATGCTCTGTGTTTAGTGTCAGAGCGTGTTGTTTTGATCCTGACTTCTTCTAGTCTTGGTTCTTGTTTCTTGGAGTCTGGATCTGAACTCATGCTCTGTGTTTAGTGTCAGAGCGTGTTGTTTAGATCCTGACTTCTTCTAGTCTTGGTTCTTGTTTCTTGGAGTCTGGATCTGAACTCATGCTCTGTGTTTAGTGTCAGAGCGTGTTGTTTAGATCCGGACTTCTTCTAGTCTTGGTTCTTGTTTCTTGGGTCTGGATCTGAACTCATGCTCTGTGTTTAGTGTCAGAGCGTGTTGTTTAGATCCTGACTTCTTCTAGTCTTGGTTCTTGTTTCTTGGGTCTGGATCTGAACTCATGCCTGTGTTTAGTGTCAGAGCGTGTTGTTTAGATCCTGACTTCTTCTAGTCTTGGTTCTTGTTTCTTGGAGTCTGGATCTGAACTCATGCTCTGTGTTTAGTGTCAGAGCGTGTTGTTTAGATCCTGACTTCTTCTAGTCTTGGTTCTTGTTTCTTGGAGTCTGGATCTGAACTCATGCTCTGTGTTTAGTGTCAGAGCGTGTTGTTTAGATCCTGACTTCTTCTAGTCTTGGTTCTTGTTTCTTGGAGTCTGGATCTGAACTCATGCCATGTGTTTAGTGTCAGAGCGTGTTGTTTAGATCCTGACTTCTTCTAGTCTTGGTTCTTGTTTCTTGGGTCTGGATCTGAACTCATGCTCTGGGTCTTGTGTGAAGCACATGGTCTCTGTTCTGTTTACATTCACCATGTGCTCTCGGGTCGCGCGTCCCATCCCCTTGTTTCCTTGTTAGTCTCGTTATCGGTCTATGTTCTGCACCTGTTTGTCATTGTGCTTTCCCCCTATTTAATGCCCGTGTTTTCTGTCTTGCGCCGGTTCGTTTATTCGTGCTTTGGTACGTTCATGTTTTTCCGATTTACCTGTTGCAGTATCACTGACGTTTTCAGCCTTGTCTTGTTGTGTTTTTGTTCCGTGTTTATGCGGTTTAGTTTCGTTTTTTACTCCGGTTTGTGGAGGTATTTTTAGTTCTATTCAAAGCTTGTTTTGTTTCTCATTTTGACCCTTTGTGGGTCCTTGTTTTGTTTATTGAAAAAAATAAAAACTTTTCTGTTCTAACGCTGTCTGTGACCGGGTTCGTTTCCTGTGACCCTGACATACTACATGGCTACTTACCACATAAGTGAATTATTGAACATGAAATGTTCAGGCAAGACACAACATTCAAACAAGACAATCTGGGCAATCTGGTTTAATTATTTGTAAATATAATAAATGACATATTTATAAATAATTTATTTGAAGGCTAATTTTTTTAAGGTCAAGATGACTTGCAGTACCTGGATGACTGTGGGTTATAAGTTTTGCAGTTGTTATTGGGGAATAACGTTGTGTTACACAATGTTGTGACTGGCCAATCAGAATCAAGTATTCCAGAGTGCTGTGTTATAAAAATATATAATGTGATCCTAAACTTGTGACCTATAGCAAAGTAGTACAAGCAGAGCTCAAGCACAGGTCCACAGACGTGTTTCAGCAGGCCTATGAAAACAGACACAAACAAATGGAAATCAGGTGTTTTAACATGCAAGCTTTTATTGACTCTCAGATTCTCACTCATTCTCTTATCAGTAAGTGAAGCTGGCAGCTGAGAGCGAATACTGCATGCAGATCAGATGTGTTGCATCAGTGCACAGTCTCTCCTGTAGGCTGTGTGTTCTACACACCTGCATTAACTAATTCCACCTCCACACACAGGCTAGTAATTGAAGTCTTGGCCCTAGGCAGTACCCAGGATACGATGTGTCAATGGTGAGACGGCCGAAAACAAATTCCTTCTCTTCACTGTGAGGTTATGACCCCTCGTCACATCATGCTCTGTGCCATAACAGCGGAAAGGCTTTCTCTTCCTCTTCATTTGAAAAATTAAAAGCAGGGTTCACAGTCAATTTCACTGTCAATTTATTCTGCATCTCTGCAAATGAAATATTTATGGATCTGGGAGATGAGCCTCTGATGCTTTTTGTACCGGCATGCGAGGCAGAGCTTGAGGAAGGCTGTCCAAACTATCATCCAAACAGTGGCACCACCGCAGAATGAGGCGAACAGTGTGTACGTGCTATGAGATGCGGTTATATCTGTGCTCTGTTGACCTAATCCAGCCACTAACAGATATACTTTGTCTCACACATTCTCCAAAGAGTTCACACACTGTAATGAGTCTTTCTCATTAGATCAGAAGTGTTTATCAGCTTTTAAAGGATGAGCAAATATGTTACTGCTGAAAGGTTTTAAGGGGTTTTAAAGTTATAAGGTAAGTCAGCATCACTGCCGTATTGTACACACTCTGAAGGCAATTAATGCTGTAAAGTCCATACTAATGCAGGTCTGTAATGGGTGCCATTGACACAGATCTGTTGCATAAGTGTGGGCTGTGCACCTGATAATATCCCTCAGGCAGGCTGATGGTTATGCTATAGGTGCTTTCTCTCAGTCTATCTCTCAGCATGCCTTCACCTGCTAGTAATTAAGTTTATCACTCCTAACAAACTGCTCTGTGATTACACGAATTACACAATTGGTTTCAGCGATTGCTATCGTACAGCTGCTGAAATGAGAACAATTGCAAGCTTCTTCATTTTAACTGAAAACCACATTGGCATACAGCAGGCAACTTTGAGCAAGCGAGAGAGAGACAGACAGAGAGGGAGAGACTAATAATATGAGGTATATCACTGAGAGAAGATGCAGAGGAAGAGAAAAAGCAGAGGAAGAGAAAATGTGTGGGTTTAAGCTTTTTAATGGTGGCACAAGCTTGTCTAGCTGGTTAAAAGCAATACTCTATAAGGGTATAACCCAGATTTTACCTTTCTAACAGTGATGGTGGATGAAATGAGAGTGGCTCTCAGGAGGGTGGTTAATATATTTTCTGAGCATGCCTGTAATCAAGACTAGTAGGATTATTCTGATGGGGTCCCTGCTGCGCTGGCTTTGAAGTACGCCTCCAGACGACGAAGTGTTTTAAATGTCAATAGAATTGGAGGTTTTCTTTTTAGACATGAAACTTCAGCACAAATGGTTTAAGCACTTAAATGCTTTTAGCGCTGTACAAATTGGATCAATAGTGAGTACTTTTGCTGCAAACTGAACTGTTGTCCTTTTTGTTTTCTGTTTTACTTTATTCCTTGTGCATATCTTGTGGTTGTTATTACTCTAATAAGAATAATTGTTTATTTCAGGAAATCAATTCTAACACTCAAATGAACAACTATTTAGATTGGCTGAACAACTCATTCATAGGATCTTTGCCAGTCTCTGAGAGATTACTACATGTGCACACATCCAGAGAAAGAGAGACAGAGATAGAGAGGGGTAAAAGCTATGTGATGTATTGATCAATCTCTTCCTGTTGAATCAGTAGGGTGCTGTGACAAGCAATGGCTCCATTCAATATCTTATTATTCTCACAGTCTTTGGCCAAACAGCAGGTCACAACAGTGCTGAAGGACTCAGGGAACATTTCGTTTCCTTAAGCCAGTGAATTCCATTAAAAGACCCCAAACCCATTTCTTTGTTTATAGCAACTCCAGCTTAACGAAGTGTCCAGAGAAGAAGAAATCTAATGAAGTACCAACAGCACCTCCGTAGAGCTACAGTAGGTGGACCATGAACTAACCGTGGTTTGTGAAAGACCAACACATCAGCCAGACTTAATAATCCTGATAAACTGAACTAGTTGTTTCCAAATCTAACAATAAGACGAAAAACATGTTTGTGTTTATAGTAATCCCTTTTTTTCTTATTTTCTATCATTTAATTACATGGAATGTACTACATAGGCCATCCTGCTCTCTAGATATTGATATTGGTCACTAAATAAAGCTCATACTGGTCCACCTCTACTCATGGTGTGGAAGGTTCAGTAAATAAAATGACCCATGATAACAGCCCTCCAAAACAGATGGTGCATTTAAACCACACAGTGGGTTGTGGAAAGGTTTCTGCAATCTATAAAAGCACATGTTCACAGCTGGTCCAAGAACAATAATCAGCAAATTTAAGTACAGAGCGCTGCATGCACCCTTCTGGTTATAAGAGGGGAATTTTTCTTGTGTGCAGACTCTCTCTGATTAGATTAAGTGCAGACATGATACAAATGAAAATCATATTTACGGTACAGTATCATACATCTACTGCAGCCCTGTGTCAAGTCTGAGGGGAGGACAGCTTGCTGAAATAATGGAACAGTCTCCAGTAAAGACAAGATGACACAGCCACTATTTTTAGCAAATTAATTTAAGACTCTGAATAATTAACTGATAATTATCTGGCAATCAAGTGTAAGATAAAATGATCTCTCAGTTTCTCCAGTGAAAGCTGAGGAGCTTTACGGGGATGTTGAACTGACAAGGAGAAAGAGACACATATCCTAAAGGCAAGTGGATTTGCAAATCATTAATGTCTAATGAGTGACAGGAAACTGGCACCCACACAGTGTTTGTTTGTGACATAAGAAAGGGGGATTCTGTCTCCTCCAGCCTGGGCTGATCAGAAAACAAATCCAGCTTCACGTAAACACCTTCAGAAGGAGCAACTGTCTAGCTCAGAGACATTTGAAAAACTGACAGAGTTACGTCAAATGTTTCAAAGTGCTGTTGTATTCTGAACAGTTACAGTCGTGATGGAAATGATGCAGAAAAGTGCTGCTTTCTTTTTTGTTTTTAACACCAAACGAAAAACAAAACGTGAAATAACCTTTACGTTGTTTGTTTTATAGTTTTAGATTACATGCTTGCCACATGGCAATGGCCTTGCTCATTATTAAACTGGTCTATGTGAGTGAGTCGTGAGTTAAATACGGCTTAACACAAACTTGGGATATGTGAAGATATAATGCTGCCTTTATATGCCAAGGCTGTAGCTCTCTATTACACTCTTCCTCTATAGAAACTCTTCCTCATTGCTCATAAGGGTCCAAGGCTTCTTGACAATTTGACACCTTGGATACTGAGTACAAAACAGCACCTGAAACTTCTATAAGACATTTTTTTCCGTTTACATGAATAGTCTGTGAACCTTTAGAAAATGTTCACTGGCATTTCTGAAAGTCAAACTAGACATTACTAAAAAGTTGAAGTGTTTTCATTAAACAAATCAAATTTAAAACCAGAAATAAAGCAACAAATAAAAAATAGTATGATCCTTGGGTAACAGCATTAAAAGGTTAAATGCTGGTTAAATGCAGTTACACTACAATTTGGGTAAAAATATATATTTTATATATTTCTCTGACATAGCACAGGCCAAAAAAAGAAAGCTTTACAATCAGTGTCTCTAATGCAATTAAAAAACACCCTATTCATTTGAAAGAGCGTGTTGTGATGTTATAAAACATGCTGGAACTCTTTCTCTTGCTGGCTTTGTGCACATCTGAAGTGAAAAGAAGGACAGACAAACAGACAGAAAGAAAGACTCTTTATGCCCCAGGTACAGTTCCTCCACACGAACCGGCTGGACATTGACAGCTCATGAATCACCCAGATCTATATGTTTGTGCTTCCACTTCAGTATCAAAGTGTCTTACTACTAGTTACCCATAATTCCCTTTAGCCTCTGCTGGCTTTTCCTTCACCTGCCTGTCCTTCTGTCTGTCTGACTCTCTCCATCTCTCTCTCCTCCCCCCTCCTCCTCTCAATCTCTCTTTAAACATTGTTCCATCAGCATATTCATGTAGAACCATCTGTCAGGCTAACTGTATAAACCTGTCAATCCGTCTATCTCACAGTCATTTTATTTCTCTCCTCCTGTTTCTAGTCCGGCACTGTGAAGGCTGAGATCTAATTTCAAAACGCTGTACCTCCTCAGTGGTAGAGAGACACGGGTACAAAAGGAAATGTAGATTGTGCCCAGACATCATCCGTCTGACAGCTGCTTTCAATATCAAAAAACAAGCCTTTCACGAGCCACATAGTATACACACAAACAACAACAACTCCTTTTTAAAACAAGATGAGGAAGAAAGTAGCTTTTTGATGGTGAAAATGAAAGATGATGGATATGTAACTGGCCGGACACAGTCGACTATTGTGTCATTTACAATAACAGAGCATCTTGAGAAGCTCAATTACTCAGGCTCTTGTGGTGTGCATGGTGAGAAGGTAGGTTGACAGGCTACCTGCTTTCCACTGTGCAACCTTTCATGAAATCAATGCTGCAGCTAAATGTGGCACCCCTCTTAACTATTATCCCCATCCACCAATAGAAGAAAAACACCCACAAACAGATAAATTCAACCATTTATCATAACTGTACCTTCTAGTGCTGATTGACAGCTGGCTACCAGCTATTTAGAAATTAAACTAAGAGACACTGTAGTGTTCTGGAGCTAACAAATCATCTCTCATTACACTTTTCCAGAGTGTTGTAAAGCAGCTAAAACTTCTCTCTGACATGGCAGCTTCTCAGTGGTGAAAAGGTTCAACACAACCTTGACATGTTCAGTGTCGGCACTTTGATTAAGGTCAGGTAAAAAAAGCAAAAAATCCATAAATATATCATCAAGACTGGCAGGGTAGCACGCCGTCGAGCCTAATATCTGCCCAGTAATCAGACATTTGGAAAGTCATGTCTTCAACCTACACAAAAGAACATTCACATCTATTCTTCAATCACCCGTCTGAGAGACGCTTCAAGCACTTTCAAAGGATCGAAAATGATAGCAGTAGTCCACAAACAGCCAGACTTTCACTGGCTTTTCACTGGTCTGTGCGCCGCCAAGGTTTTTAACAGAGGAGACACAAAAAGATATGAAAGCCGACACGTTTTGTCCAGAGAGATCATTGAGAATAAGTGAGATTGATTGGACAAACTGACTGAAGCTACTCTGGGTTGTTTACACAGGCAGAACTGTTCCAGATGCCACCAGCACGAGAGCTGCATTAATCTAAATGGATCTGCACACCTTCAGCAGGTGCTGTTGACAGAAATGAGCTGTAGGAGGAAAATAAGCTCATCTTTGACACAGAACTCCATTTCCATTTGGAGGCGGCCATTTTGTGCACTCTGTGACATTCATTTGTGCAATGAGAGATCTTAGAGTCTCACTGGCTCCTCTCATTAACATTAACTGCAGCAATTCAGAGCTAAAGCACATTAACCCACTTACTTTTCTAATTACCTTTCCTCTACCTTTTATTATCTGCTTTCCATTCGACCTGAGAGAGCTTTACTTAGAGAAGCCGCCATTCAAAATACCGGTGTTATACTCTATGAAATATACCTCATGTTTTGCTGAAAAAGGAGGTATTTATGAGTAAACTCTTCTGCAAATGTTTGAGGGACTGAATGGATTGATTTCAATGTTTTAGCAAAGAGGCAGTTCAGTAATGAATTACTTAGAGGTTCAGTGGCTTTGATACAAAACAAGTATACATAATCAGATGTGATGCAGACCTGTATCTAGGGGGCAATTAGGTGCTCGTTTCATTCATAACAGGACCTAGGCTTCCATCATGAATGCCTTGATTAAAATGGGGCATAAATGGCAAAGTATCTCTTTTAAAAAGTTTTTTCGTTTTTGTTTATAAGTGCTTTATACAACATCTGGATCAGCTGCAGAAACATCTAAAAGCCTAAAAAATCCCAGACCAGAAGAGGAAGTGTTTCCTTTATTTTTGTATAGCCAACAGTTTTAGCTTTAACAAGCCCATGTGAATGCCATAGCACTTGCTCATTATGCCTCGGTTATTTATTATGGCAAACTAAGAGGGGATATGAGCTGAGGAAAAAGCTTTGCTCTTTGGCTAATTGTAATTAGGTGTTTAATTGTCTATATCACATGCATTCTCCTGGGGGTGTGGTAAACATGCAAAGAAAACTGCCGCTTTCCACAAATAAACCAGCCAGAGCAAGACTGCAGTTTAACACCATCTCTGCTGACACTAATTACACAAAACACTCTGCTTACATCTGAATGCACTGTTCAAACAACAATAGTACCAACTAAACATTACGAGCAAATAAATAAAGAAATAAATGAAGCCCAAAATAACCCAGAGCATATCTGTATGTAGTTCTCACATCTTGATAATGAACAAAAATAGGTTTGATGAACTCTGAACCTAACTTATTCAAATGATAATGAAAGCTTATTAATAAAAGAAAGCATAGGAAAAACAACAAAGAATTGCAAGCACTTTTGCCAGTCGTAAATGCCACTGGCAAATTTTACTAATGTATGTCATGGTGATAAAAAGCTGTATAAAAAGTATCACTATAACAGTACGTTCAGAAAATAATATGTCTAAGCAATGGTGCACTTTAATTGCAGTACCTTATGTTGTACTTTGGGACAAACTAAAAAACTTTTTATTGTTAAATAAAACAAATAAATACATAAAGGCCCTATCTACTCAAATGTATATATTTAAAAGTTTATAGAAACTTTTAGAGGTTAGTTTAAATAGCATAATTAGCTTAAGATTAGTTCATGTATATTTTCACCAGGAGGATCGTAATCTAGACCTCACACTGCCACACGAGACTAGCCATAACAGCTGTTTTATTCTGCTCTTCAATTTTCAAAATCCAATTAAGAAGGAGGAGGGGGAGCACGGGAGACTCAAACAACCACACGGCCCAATGTAAGGTCTATATTTGGAACAATCATTTGAAATTAGTACCGACAACAAATGGAAGCGTTATCAGAATAACACTGACCGAGAACCTTGCTATGTTTTAATTCTTTGCATTTCTTATTTGTATGCAAATTGTGACGCTTACCATTAAGTCTTTTATTGTTAGCTAGCAAAGCAAAGAATGAGTTATAATTGCGGCAATGTTTCATGAGGTAAATTTGGAAAATGAAAGTGAACTGTTGGAATCCCAGGAGAACAGTAGCTGAACCTGTGACACAGCGGCAGATGAAAGCGTTGCTGAGAGATTGTTCTCTCTACTTACTCTAAAGAGTATGAAAGAGTTAACATTCCACTTTAAGAATCAGAGCAAGAGAAAATCTCATCTCTTTACATCCCCCTCTGTCTCGACAAATAGAAAGGCACAAGACAGATATGGTGTTAAAGCAAATCTCTGAGATATACTTTTAGTGCAAATTGTAAGTTAGAACTGACAAGATTCTTCCTGTGATCTCTACGAACTGCTGTAAGGGGCAAGTTCATGGCAGGCATCATGCAGTCTTTTATACTCTAAACACTCAAGTGGCAAGATGCTGTTATGTGTTTGCTTACACAACCCGAATTACTGCATTGTGGAATTCAGGCAAGCTCACTCAAGCTACAAGAGAATAAATGAGTTATCTTGGCATTTAGCAAAAACCTTTATGAGGAACAAGCCCCAAAATCAAAATGCTATTTAAATTTTACTATTTAAACTTGTTAATTTAAGGCTCTGTTTATTTATTTTAACCAAATTTCAAAAATATAAAAAAGCTATCAGGCTAAATGGAGGCTAATGTCCTCAAGTATGGGACAACAAAGGCATATGAACATTTCCACAGAAGAGAAAGAAGATCTATCATATCAGATAGTGCTGAAGATCTATTCACTGATGGAAGAGAAGCAGATAGTGTAGAGATTAAGTTATCAGAAAGCGGATCAGCTACTTAATAAGTGAAATATGTCAGTCTGGTAGTGAGACACAATGAAAGGATTGTTAGCGCCATGTAAATATAACGTTCCTGCATGCAAACAGGTGCACACGCACACATACATGAAACCAGCTTCTGTGTAGATCTAAGAAATCATGCAAGCAACACGTTACTATACCACACAACACATAGCCCTTATTAGATGCTATATAGAGTAGCTGGTGATCTGGATTCTGAATTGTGTCTGAGCAGGTCAGTTCTTCTCCCAGAGAGACGTACTGAACAAGTCTGAAACAGATGCTTAACCTGTACACAGATTAATGTAATTTATAATTGGAGATTTTACATAAAGTGTGTTTTGCTGGGTTTTTTTCTCTCTGTTGTTCTTTTTTGTGTGTGAGAGGCAAATAGGCTCTGACAGTGCAGCATGTGTGGCAATTACAACTCGATGGTAGATGAGACCGGAAAGAAAGTAGGAAGATTTCCTACAGCAGTGTGGCCTTCACAAAGCTGCCATTAGAGAGTCTGTCTTCTGTTATTACTGTCTCCCTGGAATCAATCAACTTCACTGTCATTAAGAAGAAACAAGTCTGGAATGTACAAACACACAAATCTCACCACGTCATAGCCAGGTCATATTCCAAAGCACTAATAAACAACCTGAATAAACTAGCATAAATAAAAGTGTGAAACTGAGACTGCAGGGCAAAATTGTTGAAAATTAAGGCCAAAAAATATATCCTAATATAGGCACGTCTTACCTCATACAGTGGTCATTTTGTACTTTAAGTTGATTTTAGGGTGAAATATGACACAGACAACAGTGTATGCTGCTCTGCCTTCCCTATGTACTGATACAAGAACATTACTGAACAGTGCACAAAATGAGCAAGACTGTATTATTAATCAAGACAATCACAGCCCTGCTCACCCACACCTGAGCATTGTGCCATTATACGATCACAGATGCACAGAAAAGATCATTTAATACAGATCCAATATAATATTTAATAGATAACAGGTTGTAGACTGTAAACGATGTATGGGGAGTTAGATAGAGAGTGAGTAAGAATAAGGGTTAAGTTTAAAATATAACAGGTTGAAGCTTTAGGTTAATTGACACAGTGGCAGGGAAACAAGGGTAGGAAAGGATGTATGCAGAAACTCCAGAGGAGAAAAGGATAATCTGTCTGATGTTTAAGTGCATGGCTGGAATTAAAGATTAGTATGAGGAATCTGTGGGCTAAGGAGAGAAATGCACTGTCATTTATTTAAATGGGACCTGTCTGCATGTACAGCCTCATGTTCTGTATTAAGACAACATGAATGTGAATCTATTCATCTACTTGCAAAGCATGCTAAACTTGCAACACATATTCACACATATTCACAGATGGAAAACAAAGGACACGATGAAAGACACAGTGGACCAAAAAATAGTGGCAATTAAAATAATGATAAATAATGAAATAATGAATATCATAGCATTAGGTAACAAAATACTAAACTAAGCGGCATTAGCAAACAAAGGATGGATTATAGGAGGATGATACAAAGAATGAAAGTACTGCAAGAACTTTTCTCACTTTCACAGTTTAAATAAGCTTAAGCATTTGAATACTTTTTGGGGCCACTGTGGGTGTTTAGGGCTGGACAGCTTAAGGGCCCATGCGGTGGCAGACAGCTGACTTTACACAGCTGAATGATTAGGGGACACAAAGGAACAATGGTTGATGTTTATGATAATAGTATACACGGTTACCTCACCCATCCCTGTGTCACAGTACAACAAGTAATTATAGGAAAGGCTTTTAGAGCAGTAAACGATTCAAAATGATTAAAAGCCAGATTTTATACAACTGACAGCAATGGATTATTAGTCCCTCTATCTAATAATCCAGTCTCACTGAATGTTAACTGAAACAAAAATTAAAACACATTTAGGGGGAAAAGAAATGATGACACTAATACTAATAAAAAGCCCCACATTAATTTGAATTTGTTTTAGGTACACAGTATTGTACAAAATCTGAAACCTTTACCACCCACGTAAAAAATTAAACATGAAAATGACACTAGATAGCAAATATAAAGCTGTGTAACACTAGATGACCCTAATAAATGTAATTCTGTTAAATATATTTAAATAACAACTGAACTTCCTGAAAAATTAGACAAGCTCAACTGAAACTGATCAGTCATCCATTGGAAACTAATAAAAACTTCATAAGAAGGAGAAAAAAATTTAATTGAAACTACATTTAAAAATCAAACTACATTAAAAGTCACAAAACACAATTATATTAATGCTGGCCTGATATTGGTAAAAGGTACAAAAAAATGAAGATGTTTATTGGCGTCTCAGTAGCATGAAGAAGGTCAGATGGTGTCTAAGGAAAAACAGCCTGAAACATTTCCACAAACAGTCAAAAGAGCAGCACCCCTGTAGGCAACACTCCCTTGCCTCTCTCCTTCTCCATGCCAGTCCCATTTCACAGCCCTCTTTAGATCTGTACCAGCACCACACACACACCACTCTCACTGTCCCCCATCACCTTGCTCTGAGATGAATGAGATCGCCACTGTCCTCAATCATTTTAATCACTACATTGGAAAATGCCTTGTTCATGGTTATCATTTTTGGCTGCCTCCTGGCAGCACTCCCCACGTCAACGTGTGACGGACACACTCTCACGAACATACACACAAACACAAGTGGTCAAGTTATAAGAGTCTAAGAGTCAGCTAGCAGATGGTGGATGATTGGTGGAAAAATTCCTAATTTTGACTCTTCCACCCTTTCAGAGGGGGCCTAGTTTGAGAAAGTAGGTTTAGCATCTGCTTCCTGCGGCACAGGGGCGATATGCCGAGTGCTAGCAGCTTCTTCATCTTGATGATGCAAGCACGGGCCAACAGCGCACCCACCTGAGACCCTAGAAATGTACGCTTTTAATTAAATTAATGATTAACACAGAACAAAACAGATTCTTTTATTCTGCATTATCGCATAAAAAGGTTCAAGCAGAGTTTGGGGATAAACATGTTTGTGTGTGTGTCTACACTGGAAATGTCAAAGCTGCATGTCACCTCAGAATGATCACTAATCACTAACCAATCAGCTGTAGGCTCAAGGCAACATGCAAAGAGGACTACTTTACTAATGTACTACAGACGTCTATTAGTATGAAAAGGACTTTGCATAGAATTTTTATTCTAGATCACAAAAAAATTGTATTCCTACAGTTGTGCATAGTTTTTTGTTGTAGACCAAAAACATCACAAGCTGGCTTTGAAGGAATTTTTACAAATTTAAAATTTATTAACATCAACTTGTTAGGAAACACTTGACTGGAATGTCAGATTAAAAATCTTTTAATCTGAAGACATTTGCTTAAACGACATTTGAAAAAATGTAAAAATAAAAATATAATTGTACCAACATATTAATTTTCAATTTAATTTTTGTTATTAGAAAACTACAATAAAAAAATGTTTTTGAAATAGATGATTTGGACCAAATAATGAAGAGCTGCCAAAGAGCGCAGGATAGAGGGGAACTCCTTCAAAACTCTTTACAAATCTTCTCAGGATGATTCCTCAAGAAACTGGGTGATGGAAAATGTCAAGAAAAGTTTTTTTTGTAAATTCTAGATGAAGGATGACTATATTAAATATGCTAGAATATCCTATTTAACCTTATTTTTAATTGTCTTTAGTGACAACATAATTCCTGAAGTTACATTTGTGTTGTTTCATAATTTTGATAAGTTTACTATTATTCATAAATTAAAAAAAAATATGAACAACGATAAAGTGTTTCCAAACTTTTGACTGGTAGAGTATATTTAATTCATTATTAAATAAATGATTTGACATTTACATTCATTCATTTAGCAGACACTTTTATCCAAAGCGACTTACAAAAGGACGAGAGCATTGAACATTTAGCCTTGCAAGCCGACAAGCCAAGTTTACATAGCTAAATTTACAAGCGGACATTGTATTCTGCTACTCAAGACAGAATGAACTAGGGACTAGAGACTTTTTTTGAGGATAGGGTAGAGCATTAGGGATTAATCAGGTGAGTTTTGAGTTGTTTTTTAAAGGTTGTGATGGTCTCAGTGGATCGGGTGGAGGCTGGGAGTTCATTCCACCACAAAGGAACAGAATAGATGAACATTTTACAGACTGATTTGGTGCCTCATTGTGGGGGAACAATGACGTCGCTCACTGACTGACGTGAGCTGACGGGAGGGGACATATGTCTGGAGGAGTGAGTTGAGGTAGGAGGGAGAGGTTCCAGTTACTGTCCTAAAGGCAAGCGTAAAAGATTTCAATTTGATAAAATTGAATTGCAAACATGTGACACAATGGAAGTGATGTAATTTTATAGCATTGCACCACATGTGCCAGTTGTGCCGCGTGTACATAAATTGAATGTAAGAACCAGAGACTGTCACACACTCATAGCTGTCTGATGAGTACAAGGGTACAGAGGTATCGTTGGTAACACATCAGGACCATCCAACACTTTCCACTTTCTGTTCTCTGGTATCCTCCTAAAATAATCACTCAGACAGGCTGCTAGATGGTCTACCTGTGTCCTATCCAATGGTGAGGAAGGGAAGCAGAAATCCTTGGGATCTACTGTAAGCCTTCATCACTAAAAGTCAATCCAAGGTCAGACTCAGTTCAGGCAGCTGGAGTGTATCTGTCTTTTGAGCTCTGCTTAAATGACAAGGCTTAAACATACTTAAATGTCAGTTTCAATTTAAGGTGGACTGCTGCGCTGAAATATCAGCCTGCATGAAATATGCAGGCATACGGTGAGCACGGCTAGGTCTTATGGCTATAATTAAGGCCCCGTTATCTGCTGTTGTTGGATATGTGAAAAGATTACAGTGTTGTTTTGACAGATCTTCACCACTTTACAATACCCAGAGAGAATGAGATTAAATGTTCAGTGTTGCTACAAAACAGTATTATTGTTATGCTATTATAACTCTGTTGTTTAAGCGATATACAGTTAATGTGCAAGGGTAAATAAACCCTGCAGATCAGGCAGTGTAACTATTAGGCTACAGAATCAAGCCCACATGCAGTGAGGTACAGCGCAACGGCTAATTTGAAGTGAGCGCTGTGATTGGATGAAGCCAACTGAGTGACAAGAAAATAGAATGGTTTACTGATCATAGCTATCGATGAAGCAGTAATGTAAGAGTAGCAATTTACTTCAATGAGAATACCACACATAGAATAGACTACTTCCTGTTCCTACTTACTTCCTATTTTATTTGTTTTCGAATTTCACAAATAATATGATTCATGCCAGGAGAACAATTTATTGCTTAGATGTTACTCTTTTGTAGCTTTGAGACCAATAGCCAAGTGTTTACTTTTTTTTCACTTTTACACTTTTTGCAAATGTTTATTCAATACCTCAACAAAAAAGCCTATGGTAAAAGCCTTTCTTTCCTATGGTATTAATTGAGAACCTGAAAAAAGACTGACCGTCTGATAAAAGACTGAGTGTTACAAGCACAGAGGTTTCAAGTGCAGGGCCAAATGTAATTTCTGAACAGCATAAAAACAGAGTGCAGACACAGAATATTGAGCTCCACAGCGTTCATTATTTCCTTCACATTCTCAGAAATGTTTTGAGAGAGCACTCGTGAGAATGCAGTTTGCATCAGACTAGGTCTACAGGGTCTGCACTATAAATAGTATGCTAAACAGTGTGAAAGACATCTGAGACATCCAAAGAAGTCAACTGTGCTAAACACTCAGAGAGGGCTGTGTGTATTTCTTATTATGCTCTCGCTCTTCACTGTGGGCAATCTGCTGTGTTCTGTCTTATTGTTAATGAGGCAAAAAAACTCATACATTCTTGGGTGTAAATTTGATTTCATAATGCAAGATTACGATACAACACAAATGTTGAACAGACTTTTTGTTATTGTCTACACAAAACAATCACCAACACTGGTATATTGCATAGAGCTGTCAATTCTAAAAGTTATTATGATTAACTTTAAGTAACACAAAAAAATCTTGAGATATGACATCTAAAGTTTAACTACTTTGAACTTAAAACATGTCACTTGTGAAACAAGGCATTAAAATAACATGATGCTAAAATGTTTCTGTTGTAATGTAAATGTAATGCTTTGGTCTGGCACAGTTAAGTGAATTTTTAATATAACTTTTAATATAACGGTTCTCCTGTAGCTCAGTGGTAGAGCATTGCGTTAGCAGCGCAAGAGGTCGTGGGTTTGATTCCCAGGGAGTACAGGTACTAAGAAAATGTATAACTCCAATGCACTGTAAGTTGCATTGGATAAAAGTGTCTGCCAAATGCACAAATGTAAATATAACTGTCATTCAGGAACTTTTCTCAGCACCCTCAGAGCCATTGGATTACTGGGCATATCATGTAATTCATTAAATTAAACATTTAATTTTAATTCAATCTGTAATGACAGTTTTGCAATGCCATTACATCAAAAAAGCAGCATAACTAATTTTTTGGGTGATTTATGGACAATTGCAAGAATATGTCTGGGAAAGATGGTGTATGTGTGACATCCAGAGGCAGTATCGTGCTGCTCTCCCTGTGGAAGTGTGCCGTGACAAGAAACCACAGTTCAACCTCATCGCCCCCGAGGGCTAATGAGGGTAATTTCATCAATTAATGGAGAAACCCCTTTTGATTGCAACTGTTTGTAACTGTGGATACAGTCTGTCAGAAATTCATTTTAATTAGAAGTCACTATGAAGTTGTGTTCTATCAGATGTCAGATCTACTGATCCACATCAGGTAGACATGATCAAGAACAGATATCAGTTCCTTCCTAAACTTCAGTTGAACTATTCCCATGATTGGCCAGCTGGGCTAGATTCCCTGCAAGCGCGGGCCAATGCATATACATCATAATTAATTTGAACACACAAGATAATTAGCACGCTGTATTTACATAATGAATCTGCTAATTGGTTCATAACAGGCAAATGCAGTCAATGTATCCGCTAAAGAGAATGTCTGAATCCATATATATGAATGATAGGGATCTGACAAATCCTACATATTCGTAAAATATTACTTTGATTGGTGGGTTGCCTGAAGAACTTTCTGAAGCCCCTGTATGTTTGTTAAGTTCACTAGATGGCAAGTTCACTAATGACATTATGAGCCTTTTTATCAGTTTGCACCCTTGGGGGCATTAGACTCAGATTACTACTTATTAGTAGTAACTAATAAGATAACTACTATATTAGCGTGCAATGGTGTAACTGTCAATTGTTCGATCCCATATATCTTCAGAGTGAACTTACACATCAACTTCCTGTTATTATATGATTGCCTTACAGTTATTTCTGCTGAGAGATGGTGATAACGCTCATTATTGCAAGCAGGTATAAAGAGAGGCTTGTACAGAAGACGCTCTCTTGAGCTGTGATTAAGTTTTTTTACCTTATCATTTCCTTATCCATGATCCCTTTTTAAATCATGCCCAATGTACAACTCCCATTCTCCGGGGCACTGTTAACCTCTAAAACAAACACACACAAGCAAATGTCTCTTTTGAAGCGAACACAACATAATGTTTTCCCCTTTTCACTCTCTCCCCTCTCCCAATTTTCATTTGATAAAGTAATTTGGTGACAATGGTGCAATTCAGCGGAGTGGGGCTGGGATTTCCATTAAAACATCAGATGAAAGTGAAATTATGAGCAATGATGGCGGGTGAGTTGTAAAAGCGCAGAAGCGAGACTCTGTGTCTACAGCAGGATTAACATGGAGCAACAAGTGCTGAGTGCTTTGCATCAAACCCACGGGCCCATGACAAATGAGCTGGAGAAGCTCTGCGTCTATTGCAACTTTAAGCCAGAGTCTTCAGGGGTTATAATGAAGCACTGACTGAAGCAAAAGCAGAAAGTTACAGAGGATGAGTGCTCTCTGTGGATCTTTGCCAAAACCCTCAAGACAACAGAAATACACCTTCTTTCTATCTCCATCTCAGATTGAGTGCATTCAAGTATGCAAACTCGATAGGCCATTTTTCTCTCACTCTTTACGTGACAAAAGGTTTACATTTAAGGTGGTAATTAAAGAGTTCACATGTACCAGTACTTCTGTACCAATTGAAACTAAAAATAAAATACCATAAGAATATACTACAATATTTTTGTCTTGCTTTCCATCACTTAGTATTTAAAAATTAGTTCAACAGTCTATTAGTTAAGAATTTAATCCTAACTTATAAAGAAACTATAGAGAAAGTTTTTTTACCCTAATGGCAATTTTACTATATTTTTGTTTTTTTGCTTTAAGCTTAGAATACTACATTATTTCGGATTTTTTTCTGCAAAACAATATTAAATAAATAATTTTGCATCTAAGTAGGTATAATAGTGATAGTATTAAGTACAGACTAAGTTCAGACTCAGTTTATTACTGACTGTTACTGGCTAAATAATTACTGTGAAAAAACTACGCTCATTTAGAGAAATATGTCATAAAGGCTACATTCCACTACAAAAGGATAGGCTACTCACAATGAAGTGTTTGTTATTATTTACTCAACTTCAAGTTAGTTCTAACCCAATCACTTTTCCCAGTATAAACACAAAACAGCATTGCAATTAGCATGATAGAAGAGGTGGTTGTACAATGAGTGTCCTTCATTTACTGAGACTTAGTATTATGGAGGACTAATAACAGAAATGAGAACAGAATCAAATGGTCCAGAAAGAACGCTATAAAGGACACGTTTTTATATAAAACATGACTTCCATTTGATTGTGTCATTTAGGGACTAACATGGATCAGACTTATTTAATGTGTGAAGTCTGGCTAAAATCTGTTTCTACATAAATCGTGTTCCAGGTTATCTAGTTCTAAATTCTGACAGCAGCTAAAAATATTCAAAATTCAACATTTAAAAATGAATGGCCTGAATAACAGTGAATCTAAAGTGAATCAATCATCTATGACTCCCAAAGCATTTCTTCAGGAAACTGGCATCCACATGCTTTAGAGTCCTTTAGTAGGACTGGCCCTTATATATTCCGTGTCATCTTTTATATGCCAACCCCTGTATAATCCTTGCCTTCTAATATGCCAACCATTAAATGAAATATGGCTTCTAATACAGATCATCACCTTTTGGATACAGTTGTGTTTCTCATGTCATGTCACACTTCATATATCCATTGAATTGTACACATGGTGTACGATTATGGTGACGATGTGGTACACAAAGCAGATGAGGCCAGCATTTGACTCCCCTCACAAGAGAGTGAAGAGAGCGAGTGAGAGAGGTTGAGTCGGTTTCCACCTCCGCCCTGGGAGTACTATGGCTGTCAACCTCAGCCTTAGTGGTCATGTCAGCCTTGAGCTGCGGGTTAATGGACCTGCCAAATCAACCCTAGTTTTTTCCCTCCTAACAAGACACTGATTGTTGAATTTCCAGAGAATTCACACACATAATGATAACTTAAAGGGAGACGTTATTATGACTGAGACTGAACAACTAAGAAAAATCAGGTCAGGCAATCAAGAAAATTTGATTTATGAAATACGATCGCAGAAATATGCTCAATCTCTTTTAAAGTGTCATTTTCATTAGACTGAAGCGCAGGGCTGACATGTGTCTCTGGGGGGTTGAGGCCCAGCAGAACACTTGTGTGTGAAGACAGCCAAAGCATGGAGCAGAATGATTTGAACAGTTTGACTTCTTTAGGGATTGTAATATGAGAGACGCTGATGAACAATGTGAGGGGCTTATATTGAGATGATGATGAAGATGGGGCCTCTCTGCTATACAGTGGACATAAACTCCGCTGCCATTCAGTAAATGAGTACCATACTCAAACTTCACTGGCTGTCCATAGACAGACGAAGAATTACAACTACATTTCACAAGCTAAAGAGAGACAGACAATGGTAGCGGCACTCTAAAACCTGAAGGGCAGAATATACTACAATATTTTTGTCTTGCTTTCCATCACTTAGTATTTAAAAATTATTTCAACAGTCTATTAGTTAAGAATTTAATCCTAACTTATGAAGAAACTATAGAGAAAGTTTTTTTTACCCTATTGACAATTGATCTGGTTTAGGCACAAACCTTAGTCATTTTTTTGTTTTTCTATATAACTGCTTATATATTTGCCAGTGGGCAAGAAAAATATTTTTTTTTGCTTTAAGCTTAGAATACTACATTCTGTTGATAATATTAAATAAATAATTTTGCTTCTAAGTAGGTGCAGTACGCACAGATATTGATTTACTGAAAAAACAAGACAAAATACTGGTTAAGAAAATGCAGTGAAGTCTTGGGCGTTACCCCGAGTCTACAAGTGAAACTGAACCATTGACTGTTTATTGTTATTATTATTACAACCCCATAGCTTCCAGCCTCTACTAGAGTTATTCTTATAAAACACTCCCGAAAGTCAGTTCAATCAATTACACGCAGTAATAATGCCACAAATGGCCAAAGCAAAACAGCACTTTAACAATCAGCATCATTCTGCATTAGTGGCACTGATGTTCCATTAAATACCCGTCTAATCACGACTTTGCAAATATCGCAGCCTCCTCCCTAAAGTGTGAGGGGCCGCAGTGACTGCCGGAAGCTTTGAGGATGGGATTTGAAGAGGCAGTTATCGAGCCTCTCTCGTCTGTGCTGAGACTCCCCCACCCAGCCACACATCAAGGCATTAGCATATGCAAAATCCTATCACATGAAACACATGGTTTTGATGTCATTTCCCAATAAACACGAATCCGCACATGACGGCAACATAATCACAGACGAGAGCGCCAAGTATGCTTTGTGCTCAGACTCCCGTCTTTTCTTTCTTTATGACTATCATTACTGGAATTTCAATTATTATTTGGGCCATGTTTTGTTTATTCAGTTCAGGACCAATTAGAATTTGTTAATTAAAATCTTAATGTCTCCTGTGACACGCTGTAAATTATAGTTAGCCATTGTTGCCAATGCCATCCTCTGTAGACAACATGAACCCGACCTAAACAATGAGTGGCAGGAAGGAAATCAAAGATATGGCTCAAATCAATCACCCTCTTACAACTTGTAGCCAGGCTTTATATCAATTTCAGTTTAACTGGGAGACCTATGATGCAATTCTCAATTCACAATTTTTTCAAGCAAATTTTACTAGAACTACAGGCAGACACAGCGAGTTACTGTGAGGTAAACATTACCAGCAGTGAATGTCACCACATTCTGGTGACCTAAATTCCATAATTAACAGGGGTTTGAGTCTAAACTGAGGCATAAACAAGAACGAGAGGCTAAATCAGCTGCGGAGGCTCCTGCAAACACAACTTCAATTCATTAGCAGCTTCAGGCCCAAAGGTAAAACAGCAAGTGCTGAGCGTTCCTCACTGCCTGTACCATCCTCAGCAGCAATCAAATGTGCAGAAATTCACACGAGCATAGCTTTCTAAGAACCCTCCTATGACTTAACATTTACACCAGACGCATGACATGTTTTCCTGCAGCTTTTCTGAAACCATCACACATTGCTGCCTTAAGCAACAGGAACTGCATTTCCACAGCAGGTATTAAAACAGGAATGAATACAACACATAAGAGGTGCTATGGCAGGAATCATGTCTTATACAGTCCAACTGAGAGCACTGGAGTTCTACACTCCAAAACTGGCATGGCAACCGCAGCCTTTCAGAAAGAAATTCATGCACAAAAGTACAAGGCCTGCAATATTTCTCTCCCCTGAAGAAGGACTGTTTATGTAACCAAGCTCAGGTCAGCTAAATATGTGGCCATCTAAAAGCTGAGGTTAGATAAACAAGTAAATCACACATTTCCTGTAGAATGACCAGCTTGAAATGTCTAGCCCTTCCTTTGGTTGTTGATTTCCTGTCTAACGAGGCATTGTATTCTGCAGCTACGAGAGATGATTTGTTTATAGGCATTTTAAAGAGAGGCACAATAAAGAGCAAACCTTCAGGGAGTCTTTAAAGGGACTGCACCCTCTCATTTGAACGGTATGTTTAAAGCTTGGCAGGTAAAAGGGAAGCCTTCTGTTTTATACATGCAGTAATCTTGAGAATGGGAATAAATAAGTACCCTTATATTTCAGCTGCAAGCTGGCACACCTTTCACAACTATTACTATATCAACAATTAACTGATTTATTTATATAGATATATAAATCTATATATCTAGATAAATATATAGATTTATATATTTATATATACATCTATATGTTTATCTATATCGTATATATAAATCTTATTTATCTATCTTGCCTTGTCAAATTTTGTGTTAGGATCATTTTTAATATATATTTTAGCTCTTTCAGCTGATAGTAAAAGGATTTTTTGCAAACTTCATTTAATGAGATTAATTACAATTAAACATATATCAACATATATCAAACATCATCTAAATGAAAGTAATGTAAACATAAGCCTATTACTTGCCTGGAATTGACATATAGAATTGACATATAGAATATACAGTTTGTAGCATTGTCTTTGTAACTTTTACAGAACCAGCTTTGTTTTTTTCTTGAACTGTTTGAAAAAAAAAACAAATTTTCTTGAATTTCTTTGAACTGTTCTGCTCCTGCATGTTCTGTGTCATTACATTTGTAGCTGGGGTAGAAACTGGCCAGACAATTGGTGTCCCAATCCCTAGAGAGCACAAAGGTTAAGTCAGATATCAGTATGCTGAATTACAGCAGCGCGAGATCTATTAGACAGGCCTTCTCATCCATCACAGCTCAGTATGGATGCCCAACGTCGCTGTAACCCTTCCGCTTTCCATTAAGCTCCCAGTACGCCTGGTCCCCAGGCAGAGCACAGACAGCACTCCCCACACCACCAGCACTGTCCCACTGATGACTTACAGCTCTCCTGGGGCCTCTAGTTCATTTAAAGCCTTTGTGGGGTTCCATTAATTCTGATAGACAGATATCACTAAACTGCTGAACAAACACCCTGCTCACACATTTACATACATTACAGTAATGGTGGAAAAAAAAATAAAGCATTCATACCAATATGAGCTCCTCTGCTTGAATTTTACTGGTTACTGAGATCAGTTTATAGAGTGCAACTGTAATAACTACATAGTTTTAATGTATGCAGGTGTATCCTTTATATATAAAAATGCATTTATATAATGAAAAAGCCTCCAGAAAGTGGATGCTTTTATAAAGATTCTTTTTCTTTGCAGTGCAAACAACTGAAAATATTCTTCAAATTGTATAGAAACATTTAAATTGCAAAGAAAGAAAAACCTTTACAGTTAGCAGGTAGTGTGAATTATGATGCACAGAGATCTTTGTGACTAAATGCTGTTTAAATGTAAACAAGCCGGTGTGAGCCAATTTCCTTTTACCAAATACCTACAATGCAACTACAACTAGTCTCCCAACTTAACTAATATTTCAAACAAACATACCCTCAGACATCTGCAAGATGCAAGATCTGTAATGCAAGACAACAAGCGAATGTTGAACATTGGGTAATAAAAGGAAATTATTTAATTTGACTCTGAAAACGAACCCTTACTCATACCAAGAGTTTATTTCTCTTTTGTGTTGAGTGCATTTTCAAACAGACCCTGATTTGTGCCACAATCATTTTTATTTAATGAATCAATATATCAGCTGTGCTTTACCATTTTACCATGTAAGCTAATAAATGCATATTTGTTCCAAAGTCTTAAGCACCTTAATGTGAATCTAATATGATATTCTGTTATTTGGTGAAATTTTTTAATATTGCAAAATGTCACCTCCACAGTTTCTGAGGGGTGTGAAATGTGCACAGCCATTATTACATCAAAAAAAGCCGACATACCTAGGAAAAATTTCTCCACTGCTCTCTCTCTCTTTCTTACTCTCTCAAGTTAATGCCTTTTTATCTCATAAAATTTGTTGCTAGTTCATTTTCTTCTATTTCACAGGGAGGGCTCGAAATCTGCTGTTTGAGTTGCTATGAAAACTGAAGAGAAACAAGTGTTCTGTAGATGAAACGATGCAATCATGTTGTGTGGGGTCTCCCTAGAGCAGAACAGGGTAAAAATAAATAAATAGAATATTGTGATTTCAAGGTAGATTAAATCACACAGATCTCAAGGATACAGTGCATAGAAAGGGATGAAACCTTAGGAGTCTGACAGTCCCCACCTGAAGCAGTGATTTTGAACGAGTTTCTACAGGCAATAAACACACTGTAAACAAGACAACATCTGTCTATTTTCTTATTCACACAAATTACCTCTCCCACCCAGTTTAAACAAACCCTCAACTGTTCAACGTTTAAGTGTTTCTTTAACACTTCCTTTACTGTGCCTGTAAAATAGCATCGCTGTGCCGTAACTCACTTGTCAAAGGGACCCATACACAGGATCAGAGGTCATAAAGACAGGCCTGTTGCAATGGAGGGTGGCAAAAATAAATCACAAATTTAATCACTTCCTCTCAAACATCTATCCTGCTGTCCACAATGGCCGAGTGAAACAGTTTTTGGCCTTTAGCTCTGTGACAATGTCTGCGCTGTGATGCGCAAAGGAGCAGAGCAGCTGTGTTTGAATGCACTGTCAGTCAGCATCTCTGTAGCCAGGCCCTGACGCCCCTGAAACCAAATCGCGACTGGAGCACAATGGGGGCGGAGTCGTTTCTTTTCACCAGTCGTGCTCTCTCTCTTTTCTTTTGCTCACTAAAGAAAAATCTCCACTCAAATCATCAAATGGATATGACTGTATTCAGCTCAGGCTGTGTGTTGGCTCTGATGAGAGATCAGGTGAGACTGAGATGAGACATTTGTGCTCATAGCCCGGCTGGCTTTTACAATACTCAGGGGACAGCACAAGGCCTCGATGCTTGCAGTGGATACACGCCTCTCCATTTCCCCTTTACTCAAGTTCCAATTCTCCCAGAGTCCTGCTAATCAATACCGTCACTAGGGCCACAAAGGTATTCTGGCTTGTTTTTTCTGTGCCGCACTGCAGGCAAAGGAAAACCCATTGTTCTTAAATCATACAAACCTAAGCAGCCCTCTTTGACTCTGAGCAGATTTTTAATGTGTGCCTGGGCTATTACTCTTATGCCACCCAAAGTGCAGAGTAAGCCCCCCATAAATCTCAGTGTTGAGTCCGTGAACAAAGAGCTAAAATAAGGTTAACTGCTGTCTCTGCTTGCGCTAGGAGAACATATGGGAAGATTTTCAGACTTCATAAGTCATTGATTAATGGTTCTTACTCATAGTTAATAAAACTGCAAAGAAGCGGCAGGACACGCAGTGGGAATATAAAAGTCAGGGCGTCACTCAGAACAGAAAACTAGTGCAAGAGTCAAACTTCCTTAAATCCACGAATTTTCACGCTGACTCTCTTTAGGCACATAAACATTCACATGTCAAAAGTATAAGTCAGACAATCATCTAACTTCCTCAGAGCAGTGCTGCAGCATCTATCACAATTTGAAAGTGACGAGCATTTGCATCGGAGTGAGCGCATTCTGTTATAGAAAGAGGAGAAGCACTTTGAGAGGTGATGGCTCTCGGAGATTTGTGAGAAGGGGCCTGTGGCTGGTCAGGAGATGAAAACAACATGGGGTGATACAGCTGGCTAAGAGGCCCTCCATTAGACTGCAAGGAGACGAGTTGTGCAGTATAAATAGCTCCCAGGCTGAACTCTCTTCGTAGAGCTAAAGAGACGAGGAGATCGCTGATAAACATCTCACTGTGAGACAGCCATCCATTTCTCTGGAGGGAGGGTCTCTCAGATACCATAATACTCTTAAAATACTAATTACACACCATTGGAAATAGGATCTCCTGTGTACCAATTCTGGATTGGAACGCCAATGCCAAATCAAGGTCTAGCATGTGCAATATAACACACAGACAGCAGCACCTCCCTCCTTCTCATCCACCAAATACAAAAACAATAATAAATGTACTCAAAGGATATTGACATCTTTTCAACAAACTTATCAGTCTTAGGGAAGTTCTGGATGTCGCTTTCCAGTCTCTGGATATGACGTTCCATTGTGTCCAGGCTGGCTTTCAGGATCTGGGCAGATACTGTAAAAGAAAACCAGAGAAAAAAACAGTATTTATGGGTAAGCTGGTTAGTTTGTGATCAAAGAAAGAAAACTATGGATCACAATTATCTTGATTTATCTATCCACTCATCTGAAACAAATTTGAGCTTATGCATTTGTTTAATTGTGCTGGGCCACAGTGTAAACTTGTTTTAATATAACTTTTTTAGTTTGCTCAATTTTTTCTCTTATAGTAGGCAGTAGCTCTGCCTACTCCACACTGTTTGATGGACTCCAGCGCTCTTATTTAAAATTCAATATTTTGACAAGCAACACATTAAGTCCAGCAATCCCACTCAATTTAGAAATCATTGAATATAAAGCCTATTAAACACAATGCACTGAAGTTACTGCCAGCGGGTTGCTATGTCAACCTGAAAACTTTAGACACTTTGAAAAGTGAAGTTATTACTTCAGGCAAATAAATCCACACAGGCTTAACATCCACATACATAAACTTGCATGTAACTAGCACAAACAATGAATCCCACAACTGTTCTTTAGATTAGCTTTAATTAAAAAAATTGATACGTTTAATAAAAAGGGAAAAAAAACAGCAAACAAATAAAATAAACAAGGAAATTTAAACTAACAAGAGCAAGAGTTTTAACTAACATTTAATTTACCTTTCCAGTTTCAAACAGAATCACTGTCTTGTTTTTCTTATCACATTTGCTTAAGCACATATGGACTGTTTGAAGTGTATCTTGCAGGTGTGCTCATGTATGAACAGGTGCATCTAAGTGTTGCTGGGGTCAAACAAACTGACTGTGGCTGCTGTCTGGGGTCAGAAAGGCATCAGCAAGGGTTCAGCTTCATTAATCTCCACATAATCACGGTTTACTGCTCTCTGTCTCTCTCAGCACTCACTGTAGTCCTTTCAGGTCTGGACTTCAAAGCGCCAGCAGTGTCTTAGGGGGATCAGTGGGGATGCGGACGCAGCCGTGGTGCCGTATTGCTCATATGATGTACAGCTTTAGGTTTATTGATACACAATGTAGGAATGATCGTGCCACAAAGAGGTCAGAGCTCTGACTCAACAGAGACATGAGTATGGATGTATGGGTCTTAGAGTGGACAAAAACAGAATTGTTTAGGAACAGTTTTTTAAAACTGTTTTCTTTGCGTCTTCATAACAAACTGTCAACACGTCACTCACAGCTTCACAAACAAATAAATAATGTAAACCATGTCACAATTCCTAATAAACTTTATTTTGTTGTAGTGCCGAGGATTTACTGTCCCCTAATCAAGGCCTACAAAGCTGAGGTCAACATTCTCTCTGAGCACAGATCCTGTGAAGGAACAAAACCTGCGGGAAAGAAAAAAGAGAGAAAGGAAAAATCAAGTGAGAGGGCAAGGGCACGACTTTAAGCTCGTTCAATGGTGCTACAAGTTTGTCATGACAGTTTTAAAAGCTAAAACGGTTTAAAATACTCTAATAACATCTTGCAATATTTATCTGAGAAAGAGAGAGAGTGGACAGGAGAGATAGCATGCTGCTGAGGGAGTGGTGAGGTTGAGGAAAGGCAGCTCTGAGGTCAGCTAATAACTGTGCTGACTCACTCATCTTATAGACCTCAACACTGATGAAACTCAAACACCAGGGACACATGCTGAAGAAATCTCCTTTACCACAAAATAAAGCCAGTGACGACTACAAGGCAGGAAGGATTGGGAAACAGATGCTTCACATATTCCCAATGTGAGCTATTAAAGAATTAATTTCTTCATTTAATTACTACAATAAATAAGATAATCCCAAGTTGCCCAATACTATCAGGATTTCAAACATTACTTCAACTGAAAAGTTCACGTTTAGCAGTGAATGTGGTACCAGACATGAAAATTAAAACAAGAGGAAAAATATTCCGATTTCTTTTGATACTCTGAAAATACAGGCTCATTATGGGTCAGTTTCTGCTTTTCAGCAATACATTTGTTTGTCTCAGAAGAAACTTTCCTCTTCTTAATAGAGAGCCCTGCTGGAAACCCAAACAGAATAAAGCAGGGATCCTTTTGGGATATCATTAGTAAGATTAACAACAAAATATCACTGTTTACGGGAGACCAGCACAGGCACATTAATAACAGTGTGCATGTTTCACATGATCCCACAGATTCCTGTCCTATTCACAGTAACCATTTCTGGGACGTGGCAATTTCTACTAATGACTGCTGTCAGTGTGGCTCCATAAGACCATCTAACAGTGAGTGCTGGAACATTCATCATGTTCTCTAGGCTGCGGAATACTTCCCCATACCAAATGTTTTTAAAAGCACAGTTCACTTTACTGAAATAAACAGGACATCGTTAATAATATCTGACAAAAAATACATGAAAAATATATCTGAAAAAACATCTTGAAATAAAAATGAAATATAATACAATAAAGCTAAATAATAAAAACATAAATCTAAAATAAAAAAATCATAAAATAAAGACTACTACCTGGCACACCTAATGTACTCACGTTACAGAGCAGAGTTTTAAATATATATGTGTACAAATTAAAAAATCAATAAGAAACAGGTGGGACTTTATGAGCGATGTGTTTAAGACAGCATGTCAAGTTAAAACGGCTCAAAATAAAGTTTGTTTTGTCTACTCCTGTACCTACTGTGGAAACCTGCATGCAAACACCACCATCACCTGAACACACAGATCAAGCACTACACAGCATTAGTGTCCACTGTGATAGCATTACACAACAAGACAAACTGCTCACTGGTCTGCTTCTGAAAGATTTACAGCCTGGTGTTAGTGTCACTGGGCCTGCCCTTATATTCTGCCTTTGCTCTATGTGATATTCATTCTCAGAGTCAGGGGACATAGGAGGTCTATTTCATTAAGCTCTGCCCCATCTCATCCAGCCATAAACCGCCACGGAGTTATGCTGCTTGTCATAAAAAAAGAAAGAAGATGCGCTTTCCAAAATACCAAATCATCAGCTCTAATGCCGGGGTGTCAGCATTATCTTCAGACATTTGTTGGAGGGCACAGTGTTCATGTAAGATTTATAGATAGGCATATCAATATTTCATCACTGTAGCTTGCGATGCTTTGCGGATACAGTGCAAACTAAGATTTATTTCTGGTACAGCACAAAGGGGTTGCGTTTTAAATAATCTCGACCAACAAAGGCAAACGAAGCATAAAACAAAAGACAAGGTCACACACGAGCAACCATTAAGTGGTTTACAATAGAATTATTACCTCTTTATCTTCCTGCACATGAGGATGTGAATTACACAAGAGAGTTCATGCTTGAACGGATGGACTGCATGTACACGTCTACACGATGAATGTGTTGTGAAAGAATAAAGAGATAAAAATACCCAGAGGAGGGAATGAAAGAGACAGTGTGAGCGAGTGAGATGATGAGATACCTAAAGAGGTTTAGGTATGAAAGCTATGGTCCATCACTTGACATATGTACACTGATAATTGGCAGGGAAGTGGGAAACTTTCATTAAACTCCAATTAGACTGAAGTTCATTGTTTTCTTCTTGTACAAATGTTTGATGGGAGAAGGCAGCATAACTGGGTACAACCAGATTATGTCTTTAATTCGGTATGTAATGAGTTTGAGGCTCAAGAGACCCTTAAAATAAAAAACATTACAGATACCCAAACTATCCCCTCTCCCATTCTACCTTATTAACTTTTAACTTTAAGAGGTAAAATTTAGTTCTTCCAATAGCCTTTCTTTACAATAAAAACACGCTTCTCATTGGACAAGACATTTAACTTCAATCTTTAAATTATCTCCATCTGCACTTTCAACATACAATGTGTAACAATATGTAACAAGCAGCTATAAGCACTAAACCACTAAACCTATTTTATTGCAATTTTGAAGCTTTCTTTTAGGGTTAGTCTACAATAAAAAACAATTCAGATTGTTTTGAAAATGTGTGCATCTGCCAGAACTCGAGTGGCACATCTGAGTGAAGGTAATAAGGTAGAGATAGAGTAGTAATGCTATACTTCAGCAGTATAAAAGACAGAAAGTGCGCCTACATCTCAACACAAAGTCCTTTTAGGTAGAACAAAAGAGTTTGTGTCACACTGGATAAAGATGATATGCTTGTGGTGACAATGCAATCAAACTGCTTTCTTATGACTAATCTGGTTTGTATGATGCTACAATGACTTTTTGCTGAAGGTTTTAAAAACGCTTTTAAACCTAAATTCAGTTCAGTAAAGAACACTCTTTGGTTTTTCAGTCATTTAAGTCCTTGATGGCTTTCAGGAATGGTCAAATACAGGAATGGACAAATGTCTGCATCTATTAGTGACTGTACAAATAATATTATCACTGAAAAACAGCAAACAAACAGTGCATAGTTTTTTGCACAAACCAATTAAATTCAATACCCAAACACTGCAAATCCACAATACATTCCAAGCTAAGCACAATTACTACTCACCATCAATGGAGTGCTAAGCGGATGGAGGGTAAAAAGCAACAAATCCTTTTACATTCACTCCATTTATTATTATAATGTGTTCCCCTGAAACCCTCATTTTGCAAAGCTTCATAATATTTAAGGAATTATTGACTGATCTAATCATCTGAGAGCGTTTGTATTTTAAAACCTTAAGGCTGAAATATGCTTTAAAATGAGCTGCAATGGTGCAATGAGAATATTTTTGGATCTCTAGGAGTCAATAAAAACGGATAAACAAGACAACAAAGCAGGGCACCATAATACCACAGAACACATTGTTTTTGAAATATTAACAACTTTGCAGCACATATGCTGTGCCTCTGTAAACCACTTTTAACACCTGATATTAAAAAGAAAACATTCAATCCAAATCAAACAACAGAACCCTACAACTGTAAACTAATCCCAATTTCCCTCTAAATGAGATGAGCAACTCCAAATTATCCATTCACACCACATCACCGGGTATACCTCAAGCTACACAAATACCAGTGAGCTTCCTTTTGCTGCCCTCCAAGCGTGTGATTGGGAATCGTCAGCCTCTGTGTGATCTTGCTTTCTCTCTAACGGATGCCCATTTTGGAGGACAGGATTTGCTATAGAGGAGCGGTGAGGCTGGAAATAAAAGTGTTCCTTCTCTTCTCTGCTTCCCTTAGGAACCTGTAAACAGTGTTGGTCGGGCGATAACACCACTCTATTGTGAAAAGCTCCTTGGTTCAATGACATCCCTTGACAACTTAGGCCCTAAAATGGCCCGGATTGGATGCAATTATTTAGCTCATACAGGAGATAAATCTGATCAGAGTTTGGCAATGTGTGAAAGAAACGATATCCATAGGTCAAAGAAGCAACTGTTTCCCTGGCCTAAAAGAGAGAAAGCAGGTTTTTAAAAAGTATGATACACATATGAAACTGCACACATTTGCCATTAAAACATATTGCTTTTGGCAGCTGTTGTGACAACAGAAAAACGATACATCATCTTAGAGGAATACATAAACAGAGGCGATTATAATGCATTTTGATATATGAGAAAGTTTAGACATCAGCCTGAGGTATTGACAATTCTCCCGGAATTAAGAAGACTTGTGGAGGGAAAGATGAAGAGCTGGCAGTAAACTGCTGTGCATGACCCATCAATCTTTGCCCTCTGGAAAACAGAAGACTATATACTTCTCAGCATACACACATGTGACTTGTACTCCATTAAAACATGCCATAGGGCAGAATCGCTAACTGCCTAACAAGCAGTGAGTGATGCTGGTCGAATTGGTCATGTGGAACATTTGTCAGTGTTTGAGAATTTATTTTGATACCCCAAATAAACACCTCCGAGTAGTTACAGAGTTCTTCTGAAAGAAAAACAGTAGGGGATGACCCACAGGCAGCACAGTAAACCCTGAGCGGGGTCTGTCAGCCTCTGGGAGGCTAAGGGAATTCGGGTCTTGCAGGTGCCATGGGTGTGGGTGGGCCATGGTTATGCAAGATGAATACCAGTGAACAGATTGTGGCGTTGGGGGATATTTCTAGATAAACACACACCTTTGTCCTCCACTTCCTCACAACCCCCATGCCCTTGGGTGAACGTGACCCTTCTAAGGTTTACTGCTTACACACTAGAGAAAACTAATGGAATTTTGACAGGAAGGAATACATGAGCTGTGTTTTGAGGTTTGGAAAAATACAAAATCCAGCAGGAATACTGAGCGTTAGAACTGACAGAGCATAACTGGAACAATGTTCCCATTAGATCACAAAACTCCTATTTTTTTCCCACACAGATGAGAATAAAAATTCTGTACTGAAGGTGGAGCAAAAGTATGTAGGGAAAGAGCTGGAGATTTCATAAATCAGGTCTAACTAAACGGGAAGTGTTTCAGCTGGAGTGGATCCCACAGTCAATTGATTTTTTTTTCAGTATGGAACAGAAGCTGTGAGAAAATACACAGTGCTCATTAATTCACAAGAGGATTAATCTCCAAACAGTTTTCTGCACACATGCAAAAGCATTCATGAAGTAGGGTATATGTTATTTTACTTTTGTCTTAGTTTGCGTGTATTGTATTCACATGTATGTTTCTGCTAAACTAGCTAAGATATGCCCAGTACAAAAAAAGTTTTGCCAGGAACACTGAAGTGTAACAAAACATACACAGTGCCACTTTCACAAACTTCTGTATGTCCTTGTCATCCCCATTGAAATAAATAGATTCACAGTATTGCTCAATGTGGCTTAAACACAAGTGTGTGGACGCCCTCTTACACATTCAACACTCACACAAGAATGTAAAGACAAGCACTCTAAGATAAGAGCACTCTTCTTCATAATACACTGTCAGATAATAAGAAATGCTGAGGATACCTGGATATTTCAAATGTTTAAAATAAAGTGAAATCAGTTATGAGCAAATCACCTGTGAGATTAATGACCTTCTAAGAAAACACACCACTCAATCCATACGCATTTTATCAGAAATGAATAGTTTCTGCAATAGCTTCATTTAAAACCTCTAATGCACAGGGTAAATAACATATTTCAGTCTTTAGGGAAGACAAGTTTATATCATAAAATGCCGAAGAGGTTCAGAAAATGTTGCAGGATTTGTAGAGTGGGAGTTATCTGCTTATTACTCTGCTAGAGTTCAGGGATTTGTTTATTCGAGGGGGATTGTGGATCTGTACTCATAACGTCTGACACAGGCAAGAACGAGAAGACCAGACACATCCATCAATGTTTGAACATCAACTTACTGTTTCATATCACCTCTCTGAACTTAAGCTAACGAATGTCACAGCAGAGTGTATATTTTGTAAGGGAATACTTTCATTTTAGAGAGGAATTTCAACGACTGGTATTTCCGAGATAATAGCGTGAATCCCCTCTCAAGAGCGGAGCTCGCAGGGATTAATGAGAAGAGAACGAGAGACTAACTGAAGAAGCTCCAGGTGAGAGAGCAGTTGAGAGGTTGACTCATGTCTTCACACTCATTCAAAATCACACACCATCACATGCTGCAGCCCAACACACCTGTGAGGGCCACAGTCCATCAGCTGTGTGACATCTGAGCACTGAGGAAAGTTTCATGTGTCTGTTTCTCTGTTTGCGAGGCTGATAAGGACATGGACTATGCTCTCCGTAGTGTATGATAGCAATACAGGGACTGTGCATGAATAATACATCAATATCTGTAACATCATATCAAACATTGTGAAATACTTCTGGAATATGCACGGTTTTTAATTACAATAATCTATCACACAATGTCTGTTGTACTAAGAAGTGTTTTAAAATAGCTACAATTTGTAGCTTTCATTTTAATTTTACTTTCATGAAGATTAAATGGAGGGCACAACACAGTATACAATTTTAAATACATTGCTTAAATTCGGTCACTGCCATATGTTTCATCATTATCTAGCATTTAAAGGCTTTTTATGTGCATATATTTTGCATGCCTTATTGTGCATGCTTATCATATGCAATTTTGTCACTGCTCTTATTTCTAGCTCAACAGCTCCCTCTGTAAGAAACAGTATGACCTGAGAGAGAATGTTTGTGCTTATTTGGGCACGTTTAACAGAACGTCCATCAGAGTTAAATGACAGTGACCTTCTGGGTTGAAAGAAAACACCTTAAATGTTCATATACAAAACTGCCGAACACAATAGTACTATCTAATCTTTTTAAATAGACAAAAATGCTGAACATTACAGGTAAGAATGTGATCAACTGATCTAAGCAGTTTCAAGGATCGCCCTAAGTGTCAAACAATGAACTGTAAGGGCACACCTGACTTTATTGACCATTTCCCAGCTCTGATTAAAAGTTGAATAAAGCCTCAGTTCATCAATGACACAGTTAATTCAAATAAATGGGCAGCATTGAAAACATGCAGCCTCTAGCATCCAGGTTCTCTGCTCTCTCTGCATAAATGCCCACCTCAGATAATCAATGGGGCTTTGTAATAAAGACTTTTGTTCATTGAGGAAGAGGCTTTTTGATGATCATCACACTGGCTTTGCTTTGGATGCAGGGCAGAGTTATTTTTAGGTGCATGCACCTGTGAAATAAACATGACAATAAATGTGGCAACAACATTTACCACGCAGACAACATTCTGGCTGTTATTAAAAGAGAGTTGTTCTGGAGCATAAGAGCTAGATTTTGTACAACTGTTCCAGAATGGAAACACAACATTAAACCTGTGCTAAAATACATAGTAACAGCTATGACCCCAAAAAACTATATAACACCGCATAGCATCCACAATGGCCAACTAGTACCCCCACATTTTAGGGGATATATATATTCTACTACAAAAACAAAATATAAAAAATGGCATAATAAAATAATAGTTGTATGGAAATTTGTGTAATATATAATATATACAAAAATTATAAAATATTTAATATTTATCTGTACATTATGTTTTTTATAGATATTTAGGATAAAGTGAGGGAGGCCCACTGACACTGAATTGTGGGGCCCACTGACAAATCCAAATCAAGAAATTCATCTCAGCTGGTCCAGAGTTTCAGTCCTGATGTTTTATGACTACTGGCCCTACTTCATCACACCGTTGTTGTTAGAACAATACTGCCAAATTAATTACTTTATCTCACTTTTATAACCATAGTTAAGAACAACCTATGTGGTCCTGTCATTGCTTTTATTACTGCAGGTTCAGGTCAAAGAGGAATGCATGTGTCTGGGCAAAAGTACTAAGCAGTAATAAGAATCAACAGGATGTTTGCCCCTGAAGCTAATGGCAATGATAAATTTAAATTCGGTCCAACAGCTGGATGCTAAGTTGTGGAGTTCCTGTCTTTTAGCCTGACTTCCTTTCTAATTATGAAATGACGCCATTTGCCATCTCTGACCATTCATCGTGTTCACAGGGGCTCAGAGGCTCACAGGCCTGGAGGTGCTGGGGAGAGAAATTATGGCCTTTGCTCTTTGTGTCTATTCCTCATCCAGCTTCAATGCATCTCCTAGTGCTGCCACATGTGCTGCATTCTGGCCTGCACTCAGTCCTGCTGATTGCTGCGACGCTAGCTTGATTAATGGTGGATTTGAAATGAAAATGATCTATTCATCTGAGATGTGAGGCAGGCTGGAGTCTTGATTGACTGTCAGCACAGACAAAGACGTTGTGCTGGAGAGGTTTTACCATTAGACGAGTTTGCCTAAGCGCATATATCTCTCAGTGCACACCACTGCAAAAATAGCTCACAAAATAAAGCAACAGAACTATGGGAAAAGTGCAATTTAAGGCATAAAAACGCTGTTAGCCACCCGTTTCAGATCTCCTCTGTTCAAGGGTAGGTGGCAGTAGTGGGGTAAACTTTAATCTTAAATTAAACAGAGACCACCCTCATCTCCCTCGGCCTCATCATCTCGATAAGAGTGCCTGCTTTGTGGTCTGAACGCGGCTACTTTTCGACACGCTGCTGATTCACAGCCTTCCCGTCGCTCGCATCAACGATAAACCAAACTGAATCACAGCCAGCATTCTTATCATCTTAAAACACCAGTAAATTGGGCTCTTAATGAAAACATGACAAGAAGATGATTTATGCTTTTCTGCCAGAGTTCTTCTGGTGGCGGGACAGCCAGTCTTTGAGGAATTATGGCGAGATGAAAATAAAAGATGATTAAAACTAGCTATTTTTAAGTTGAAGCACAAGAGACATGTAAATCTGGTGGAACTGGGTGAGATCCATTTGCATCGAGCAGCTCCAGTCCATTCTCGGCACCCCGTTCAAAATCGCTGCTGAATGAAACTTCACTGAGTTCTGAGGAATTCAAGCGACCAGCTGAAGACAGTCTCTCCAACTTCACTTTCAAAGTGAAGCACCAAGCTGCAAACGGCTCTTTTAGATCAATTCTGTGCTGTCAGATATATGTGTTTAAGTCAGCAAGGGGAAGCACTGTGCACACTGTTCTGGGCTACACTGCCAACTTCAGTGTCTATTAAAATAGATTGTTCGCACAGTGCGTGACCTTGTGCTTATATTGGTACTGAGGCCCAACACTGCTACCAAAATTAGGATACCCTGTGCCCCTATACCCCCCCCAACTGTGTAATAAAGCCCATTCAAAGTGATTTATATCCTTTCCACCAATGAAAAAGGTCAGATCAATTCCCACACCTGCAAGCTCTATCTTCATTTAGCACAGTCGTATGTTGACGCGTCACGCGTCATGTATAAGTAAGTGTATATTCATGATGTGTTTAAAAGGCAAAGGTGCTGGCATTGATTGGAGATTGAATTGCCCATTTGCTCTTTGTTTTGCACCCAGCAGATGCACAGCCTCCAGCATTAGATTGCAAAGCTATAAAAGAAGACTGTGTCACACTCTTTCTTTTTACCTCAGGCAATCCCTAAACTCATCAGTGTTTTAATGAGACTTTCAAACAGAGAGATCAATTAACTGCCTGGTTCCTTTATTTTTTCCCTGAATGCCAGAGTCCCTACAGAGAGCATATTGCAAACAGAAGCCAGACCATACGATTTCATATGATATTCACAACAGTACTATAAACAAATTAGGAGTGGGACCTTCTAACCCATAGTAATGGGCGATGGCTTATTAGTTTTTTCTCCAATTATTAGCTTTTTGTCTCCTCTACAGTACCTGTACCATTTTTTTTTCATTTACACAGGTATGAGTGGCTATATGAGGGATGTAGAATTCATTTTCAAAATCTAAAGGGAGGTCTATCTCGGGAGGTCACAACATTATTGTTCATGGGATTATTACACTCTTCTCATAGCAAACAACAACAGCTTAACTATTGTGGAGAATTTTTAAATGTTGTGTTCTTTGACACAAACTCTACAACTGAATGTTTTTTGCTTCAAACCAGAATTGAAAACTAATGCTTTATTTTTATTTGTCCCTTGTTTGTACCTCACAATACTCATATGCGTCATAAGGCGACATATATAAAAAAGGATGCTGCACACAGCTGAGTGATAATCTAAAATAAAAAGTGTATTGGAGGAACATTTGAAAAGAATGCTAGGTCATTAGACATTCTTAAACTATGAAGCACTTCTGTGTTTATTTCCAGAAAATGTTATTTTACATGAAAGTATATATAAATATGAACACGAAATAGACCAATCAAACAAAGGGACATTGTGGCATTGTGGCATTCAGGTGACCCACTTTCATTTCTGACAATCATTATGATGATAATGTAGACATGTCTTGTTCAGTATTATTGTTAACACACAATTAAAATTGAATTGAGTGTCTTTCTGAGAATCCAGATAATAAGGTCATATGGACAACCACAAACATCATTTGACAAGGTACAATTTCCTGCAACATCATGACCCAACCCATCCTCTTCAAACTCACGCAAATCTTTTTGACATACATCGATCCAGCTCTTACAGACTTAACACTAATTCTAAATGGATAACATGGGTCAATTACTTTGTACTTTACTACTTGCTTTAGTACTTGTCAATTAATCAAACATATAGAAAATAAGTTGAAGGACCTAAATATACAAAAGAAACATTCTGTTATATTTTTTCTTTCTTTGTTACAGAAAAAATGTTTAGCACTTTTCTTATAATTGTACATGCTAAATGCATGGTCATGCGATAAAAACTTTTCACAATGCTTCAGATTAATGAGGGCACACACCTCACCCACTGGCACATCTTACCCCACTCCTTCATTCAGCTTTATGCCCTGTACAAAACATGTTCAAATGTACTAAACTTTGAAATAACCCTAAAAAGAAAAAAAGTGATCCAAATTACAAAAGGAGGTCTCATTTGGACCTTGTTATGAGCTCTTACATGTCGACTGCAACGCTAATTCCAAGAGTTCGCAGCTGAATGGCTGCGGGGTGGAGTAGTGTTTGCCTTTCCAAAGTCCTCGTGTCTCTAGGCGGCTTCTATGCCTCCACTCAATTTAATAGCCATTACCTATGGAGCTCTGTGACTCTTAGCATAACTGGATAACTAACAGCCACAAGCTGTGTGCCAATAAGGCTTTGTTCTTGCATACCCCATTTTTAAAGCTTAATAGTACCCTAACGCTAAGTAGTGAAGATAAGAATAAGAAAGAGAGGCAAGTGAACAGACATTGTTATTAGCTTACTGCCTCTTAAGGCATCAAGCACACTCTGGCTGTTCTTACTTTGGAGAGAGACAATCAATAAGTAAGCTGTGTGCGACTCATTAAGGGGACTTTTGCTGACATTTGCGTTGCATTTTGGTAATGGCGTGAATGAAACAATAGGATTTAGGATTGCAAAAATCATGTGATTGTATCTTCCTGTAGTAAGTATGGATGAATCTAAAAAGGCAAGAAATAAATGATTGATAAATGAAGTGACTGATAAATAAAGCTGAATATGAAATATGAAAATATTTCTGGTGAATATTTGAAATCATTAGGAATAGCTCAGTAAAGCAGCAATGTTCTTTTTGACAACAGCTGTGGTTTCAAATAAAACATACGTTACGGCCCTACATGGGACATTATTTTACATGTCTGAAGCCGTGTGAGAACCAAAGCCATAGTCACTATGAACTCTGGCTGTACAAATAGAGCACAAACATTCTTATTGTATTTTTGTATTTTTAAAGTTGAAATTCGTAACATATTTTGAAGTTTCTAAAAAAACATTTATTGAGCACATACATAACAGATCAGTGTTAGAACTGTCTCTTTACCCTACTCTGATTCACAATGGTAAGTTTATAATAGTGATTTAGAATTTGAGCTGTCAGGTTGGATTTCAATTCAGTTCGACTTCAACATACACAAAGAAAAGGACGTAAAAGAGTAACCTGCAATTTTATGTTTCAAACAGAGATGGTGATAAACAAGAAAAAAGTTATGATTGTAGCTTTTAAATAAAAAGTAAATGAAGTAAACAAGTAAATTAAAAATACTATATGGAATCCTACATGGAACTACATGAAATCCTCCTATCCTCTCAGATCTGTTTACATGAAGAGTAATGGCTGACCACTGAAGCTCCTCCTGCTCCTTTGCTTTGACACACTGCTCTTAGGTGAGTGAGGAGAGAAAGAGCATGAAAGGAGAGAATGGAAAGAAGCCAGGAGGGGGTGGGTGGAAGCAGAGCCATTGCAGCACCAAAACCTAATCTCCTCCTCCTGTGATTTTATTGGCAGTTCTAGCAGAGAATGGCAGACACCCATTATAACTTAACACATCAAAATGGCAATGTGGCACACACAGAAAAGGCCACCTGAAGACAAACACAGTGGCCCAGACTTTATCTGCTGTGAGCTCGCAGACAAACGCTGCATCAATTTGGACAGCAACAATCGATTTTCTCATTTTTTTCTCTCTCTCTATCTCTCTCTATATCTCTGCTCTTTGAGGTATAACTTTGAGGCCTCACAGGACAATGTCATTAAACTTTTACTGTTATTTTACCACTTGTTTAAAGGTTGAAGACAATACCGTCTCCAAACAGAATTATTATCTGCAAATAATAACCAAACCAGTTTTCAAACACCCCCGTGCTGCCATCACTCAAACAGACAGCCCCACCCCAAACTCATGCCATTGGCTGGAGGCTGATATTACAAACAAAGCAATGTTCTGACAGAACCATAGTCTTTACCCTTTTATCTTAAAATAGAGATGGACTGATGAGTTAGCATAGTGTTAACAACTACACAAGTTGTTTAAAATTAATAACATTTCAAAGCAGGTACTTACATTTCTGGTTATAATATGCCACATAGCAAAGCCATGCAGTGACATCTGGTTAAGCACAGCTTAAAACCATGCCATGATCACCATTTTAATGCCCTTCCAACTTGATTTGCAAAGTAGAATAAGACTCCTGCGGAAGCTGGCTCCTCTCCCTTGCTGATCAGCATGTGCAAGACCAGCCTGTGAACCCCATTCTGTTTCATAATTTCACATGCAGAAACATAACTTCTCATTTTAATATTTGAATATGGACTGCACAATGCCGTTTCATTTCACAAAACAAAACAAGGAAGGGACCAAAATGCGAATTACCTAGATGTAAAGGAAAGATCACATATAAGGAATAGTAAGAGGACCTATATCAATAGACATAAACTTGTTTCAGAGCTTAATAAGTTGGTGAATGATACACTTGAACCACACCATAAGTCTATTTTAGATGTTCCAAAGATCTTCTAAAGATGCTCTAAAGATCTAGGTACACTTAATTTTCCACAGACGTTAACATCTTGTGCACAGCAGAGCGTTGTGAACAATGATCTTAAGGCCTGTCTTACAAAGACTAATGAATTTTCACACCTGAATGACCAGTTGTGATTTTCTTCACCTCTTGTCAATGTAAACTGTTTTACACATTTTAGCATATGAAAGAAAGACTGAGTGATCACGACCTGCTGTGGCTGTCTGCCACTGCTAAAACAACATTCATCAATGTGGTTTTATCTGTGGCCTGTTAATATGAATGACCCCAGGAAACAAACAAAGGAAATCTTGCTTCGAAATTACATATAGGTGCAACAACCGATAATAAGATATGACACAATTTGCAGACCTCAATTCAATGGTCTAAAAGGAGCATCTGAAATTGTCATTGTGGCATTTCAGACTGAAACGTAGCCGCTCGATATGAACATGCAAATATAGACAAGAGAGAGTGAGGGAAAGAAATGAATATAAAAAGCCAGCCGTCAAAGTGCGACTGGACCTCTTTCAACTTGGTAAATGATTCAAGCTTACAGGATCAACAACAGCCCTTATGTGTTGTGTGATCTTCAGATGATTTGATTTGTGTGTGGGGGGCGTGGGGGAATACACTAAGTCATGACTGACAGCCTTGATAAGGACCTTTCTCTCTCTATCCTGCGATCTGAAAAATGTCAGGCGCCTGATCTCAATTTTGCAGATGACACGTGCCACCAGCCACAAAGGTCAGAGCAGGTTTGGGGACTGCTGTCTTATTGATATCCACCGCAAACATGAAAAATGGGATTTGAAATGATCCACCATCTGTTTTAACTAGCACAAGCTGCTGCTTACATCATAAGATAATTACAGTATATAAAAAGGCTGATCTGTGAAGCAGGGCTCCGCTGGAGTGCAGTGTGGATGATGAGATGCAGTCTGAGACTGAAGGACAACAAGAGGGCTTTTGTGAGTACGTAATCGCTGAGATGGGTACACAATATTTAACAGAATGCACCTTTGGCTTCATCATAAGTATATAGACTGGTAAGATGGTAGGAATAATAATTAGTAATAATAATAATTAGTAATAAAAATAATACTACCTTTGTTTTAATGTTGACTGAGAGTTAAACAATGCTTTGTGTTGCATACTATGGAAAGTTAGGTCTTTCAAGCTGAAAGCCAGGCATGTAGAAGCAAGATGTTCTACCAACTATAAAGGCAGCCGGGAATATAAATGCATCCCAATCCATAATACAGCCACTTCTGCTGCTCATTAGTTGACATGTTATGGTCTAATTTGGAGGATCCAGTAATCACACTGAAGAAAACTCAATTTCTGGCATGTTTGTTTAACAAATGTCTTCATTATCTCACAATCAGATTGTTTCACAGTACAGTCATCAAAACATTCCTTTGTCAAAACATTTCCCAAGATTCAGCCGTGCAGCAAAGCAAAGATCAAACGTGTGCCCCAATAAACACATCAATCTGACGTATTCTGTGACATTTTTCTGTGTTCCCCAGACAAAATGGTAACTGCTAAAGCACAGTGGCCAAAATCACATGAACAGTATTTAGCCCGTAAGGCTGTAATCACAGAAATAATTGCAGAGAAAAGGCATTATTCAAAGTGACTACATGGGAAATCCACTGCGGACACCTGATTTTATATATAAATTGCTGGATATTACTTTCATTAGATTTTTTAATCATTGTTTTGTGCTTGCTTCGTTTAATTGTGCTCACAGTCACTTGGTAAGTTGTGGTTAATCACAGCTTTGTTAGGGCCTGTTTCTCATCGCACCACTGGCGGAGTGCCGCACCATGGGACATTATTGGAAAGCTACAGTGCTAAACAAAGGTGGCTTGCAATACATTTCCCCCACACAGAGCGAGATTTTAATAACTCTACCAATGCGGAGACAAATATTGCTGCAAGATAAGACGCTGCAGGTGGTTAGACACCATGTTTATCACTGACACTTAACGAGAACACAACAAATAACAACAGTAAAAATGATATTGCTCATTAAAGGATCATTTTTCAAAACATTTTAAAAAAAGAGCAGAATGGCTGTTTCTGCAAAGCCATTAAAATAAAGGCCAAGTAGAGGCATCATGCTGCTCTAAGAAACTTTGAAACATTTTAAGAAAAACATAAATTGTGAAGTCTAACAATAAAGATAAAGGAAGTAAAGGGACAAAATAAGATGGAATTGGGCCTGTAAATGCTTTTGTTAGTGGCCAATAGAAAGCACTCAAGTGCAGACAAGCTGTAATTCAGTTTCCTTTCAGAGCTCAACCCAAATCCAGGTCATTTCCTGTATGAGGTATGCTTTTCTTCAGCTGTCCCTCACCTTTGCCAGACAGCAAACAACAGACAGCCTGCAAATTGCCAGCATGCTCTCTTATCTGGTCGCTCTCATGAAAATGAATGACGGAACATAAAACAGTCCAGATTAAAAGGGGCCAAGACATTTGTAATGAGGCTAAATTGAAATGTTTTGCAAGGCCAATGCCATTCACAATATGTCCAAAAAGCATCATGTCTTCTTTTTTCCTTTGATGGAGAGGGTTTCTGAAGACGTAATTAGCACTGAGAAGCATCATTAAAAGCAGCATTGTTTTCCATTATAAACACTTCTTACTTTATGACTGTAAGTCACAAAAAGACAAAAAAAACAGACGAAAAAAATGCCACCAATTCAAATAGATATTTACTGGCTGAAGAACTTGGACTCAAAAGCCAGATGACTAAAGACGACATCTGTGAACATGTAAACAAATACTGGCAACACGATTGGATGTTCGGGCCAAAAGCATTAATATTCTGCCATTTCCAATAACTCCTAATGGCTCGATTTACAGAAGAAAAACAGACTACACTGACTCAACCTCTATTTAAGAGCTGCAATCAGACCCGACCCTGTTCAATAAAAAAATTAAAATAAAAAATGCAAAAAAAAAATAATATTACTAACAATACATGCTTTAGAAAGAAACAGTTTTACTCTGAAGCACTAAAATATTTTGGAGAGAAGTTATTTGCTTTGGCCTCAATCACCCAAGCCTTTACAAATAAATTCTCTATACAAATAAAGTCTCTGTAAATGACTTTGTTGTGCTCTGTGTAGTCTACAAGCTACTGCAAGCTTGGCACACTCTAATAAATGCACTCATTATTGCCTTCTATTTATTCTGAAGAAACAAATTAGGTCACCAACAGCAAAAGTGTGCTTTCATGGGCCAATGAACCTCAATCAGAGCACCATCAAAATCAGTCTGCAACATGTTAAAAAATGTATTTACTTTAAAGGAATGCTTCCTCCCATGATGTGACATATTTCCAAATAAAACAAGATACCCTAACAATAACAAAAAGTAGGTCACTGCTTGATTTTCTAGAATTTATAATGTTTTGAAAGAAAAAATTGATGGGCATTTCATACCAGCATGGACCCAGGCCTGAATGCAAGTTTGTAATCTGTTTGGATGGCCCTGATCGTGAGGTCCACAATCAAGTTTCTCTTAGTATCTCAATACACCAGCAGTGGTAACCTGCATTAGAATACTGCATTCATTTTTGGCAACACTGGCAAGAACGGCTGCATTACTAGACATTATAATAATAGCCTAAATCAATGCCCAAACTGATTATGGCTAACATTATTTATAGCATAGGTGCTGTCAGCCAAGAAGGAAAGTTATTTTAAAGGTGGAGCAAGTTATTGCACATTTGTAAAAGATCACAAAGACTTAAAATAACACACTGATGAATTTGACTGATGAACACAGTTTCGGAGAGGCTATAAATAGCAACCTAGCTTTGAAAGCATAAGATCCCACCCTTCCTTCAGAGCGCTCTCCAAAGCTACACCTACTCCAACACATAAACGCATGCATAGTTTGACAGGCAGGTAGGATATCCTATCACTGCATTTGGATCAAATCCAATGATTGGGTGAATATTTTATGGTCCTGCGCCTTCCACAGAAGATATATATATTTATATAAATACATTTAGAACACTTAATCTAGTGATTGCTATCAGGATGTGAAGACACTTTCAACCAGCATAACTAAAAATGTTTTTGGAAAAAATTGCCAACCCTGCCTTAAAGAAAGTAAATGGGCTCAATTCTGATTTTGTGCATAGTCAATCTATTGCATGACTACTGCTTCAGTTCAATTAAAACAAGAAATAATAGTGTTAAGTCAACTGTACAGAAACTAAAGAAGAGTCTCAGACCACATTATTACTGTAAGCTGTTTACAGAGAACTTATTTCAAGTGCCAGGACAAAGCTATTTTGGCTTGCAAATAACAACAGATGATAAAGGTTTGACGCTGATCTGGTGTAGCCATGCGTGATGTTTGACGAGGAAGAGAATTATCTTTTCATTCATCAATTAATTTTCTTTTGTTTTGATTGTGATGCCTCCAGATGTCCCCCTGATAAAGCCTCTCTGAGATTTGTCACATCTAGTAAACACTCTAATTCAACACTACTTGTTTGTTCACCGCAGCATTCAGTGAAAGAGAAACATTGTAGCTGGATATTCTGAGTTGTTTCAAGCATATTTGATTCTGACAGCTTTTGACAGGTCAGACTCAAAAGCTCTATCAAGCCGCAGGGTGGAAATACGAAATAGTAAGAGGAAGGTGGAGGGGGCAGGTAGGTGCGGGTGGTTGGTAATGAGGCACACTCCTTCACACCCACAGAGTGAGCACGGTGAGTAGAAAACAGCCACATTAAAGTGCTTTCAAGAAAAAGGCTGGCCTCAACCTGTCCAACAATCCCAGCATGCCAAGAGGTTGACAGTGACAAGGCATATTTCTCGCCTGGCAAACAGCATTATTTTCATTTTCTGCCCCATTGTCGACTCTCATTCAGGTGTACTGTCAGTTATTTGAGCAGATTTCTAAGCAGGGCAAGCAGCCCCTCTGCATGTGTCCAATGCTGTTTGCATACCTGCACTGCCAGGATACAGAACGAGGGGGGTGGGGGGAGACGAGGGCTGCCTCTTCTCTCAGACATTCTCTCGGAGAAAAGAAAGGCTTTATAAAAGCCATCACTCATACAGGGACAGCTGGGGCAGGCAGAGTTACTTTCTGCTATTGATATGCCCTCTGACAGTCTGTCTATTCTCACAGGCTGGCTGCATGTTACAGAGAGGACATCCTGCCCTAAAGAGTCAGTCTCACCATCACTGCAATAAATACAAGCAGAGCAGCCCCCTTCACTGGACATTAAGCTGTCGTCACATCATAAGTGTGCTACCAGAATCAGACTACATGGAAGATGGGTAACGTCTAATGCAACATGCTGAAAGAGTGATAATTCAGGTGAATAAATGCATAAACAGACAGACAGGCAGTCAGGCAGGCAGGCAGACAGACAGATATAGATGTACAGAGAGACAGAACAACAGAACAGATGCCCTGACTCCTCTTTTGTCTTCAGACATAAATAAATAAATAAATAAATAAGTAATCCTCAATTTGTGTGATTGTGCGATTTGTGTGAGAGAACAGTAATCCACACAGTCTCTAAACTGCAAAACTCTCTCTGTCTCTCGATCTCTCCCTCTTACAATAACTTAAAAAATCCAAATGTTCACTTTTAATCTAAAGTGCCAAAATCGGCGTGTGTGAGTGCTGCCCTAAGCATTTGAATCCAGACATGTTTGGCATGCATGCATGTGAGGTACAGATAAGACCTGCATTTTAGGGAGCTAAGCCAGAGCACCAAATGTAGGGCAGATCTCCATGGATTGATCTGAAGGGAATGGGTTCTGCAGGTGTTACAGATGAAAGAAACCAATAACGTTAACCATAACTATAACCAAGCTTTAAAAATCACTCTAAGAAAGAGCAGTCCACACTACAACATTATTGACGGAGAAACAATCTTGTTTTGATCACTTTTACTGCATTTTTTTGCAGCCAGTAAATGCTGCAGAACTTTTAAAATGGTAGACAATATTGCAGAGAAGCTCATCAATGAAGTCCAGGCATGCCTTATGAAACTGTGAGACACAGACAACCAGACAAGACCATAGACTTTGTTTACCAACTACTCCTAATAAACTTAATTGTGGTTTAAAAGAGTCTACTGACAAATCCTGGTGATAAATGGTTTTATTGTTTCCTTATCTAAATAGGAACAGTGTGATGCTTCAGTCTGAGAAATTCATGCTATTCAGGGAATTTAGTTACAGCAACACGATACATCCACATCCTGCCCAATTGAACCAAAGCGATTGAAAAATTACACTCATACATTAAAGTGTCAAAGTATTAAAGACAAAAAAATCTCCAATGATTCAATGTCATTTTCATTTAAGAGAAAACAGATTCTCGTTTCCCAGCTCATAAGGAAGCTCAGGCCATAAGACACACTGTACTGAGCTGTCTAGAACTGGCCATGCTTTATGACTCCACAGTCCCACAGAAACAAATGTAGATAATAGATACATTCATGACAGCATTAATATCCTACCAGTTCAACTTTCTTTTCACTCTTTTTTCATTATCCCGGACTCTAAACTACTTTGCCCGTGGCTATGACTAAATGTAGTTGATTTATGGGCTAATTTGTGTCATATTTCCCCTCAGATTATCAGTCTGACTTGCCATGGAGTCACCATGTCGGCTTGAGGCATGGCGTTAGTGGGCCTGTGCTTTGGAGGCCTGGAAAGGGAAGGTTTAACAAGGCAGAAAGACCAATAACAGACACTCCAGGCATTCCTAGCTTTATTAGTGAAGCTCAGAGGTGCGAACATACCAGCATCAAGAGGAATTATTCTCAATCACAATTACATCATCACTACTCATCACCTGCTTGTGGAAGGAACTGCATTAAGGGGAAATGTGAGGCAATATGTGTTGATGCGGCCATCTCCGCTCATCCGCAATATAAGCTTTATGCCTATAAAAAGGAGCTGGTTTTATTGACACAAACGCAATTTAACTGCACTATTGGACGAGGTGACAGGATAAATCAAGACCACTCTTATATATGTCAGTTAGGTCAACAGAGCCATCAGCTGACTGAGAGGTTAGTATTTCTCTCACTCAGCTCCACTCATCCTGCATCAGTCAGGGAACAGAGACTGCCCAAAGCAACATTCAACCTGACTCTATTTAAGGCTTAACTAACAGCAGATATATTTTAGTGTGTTCCCTTTACCAAGACATGCGGCTGAACTCATGATCCCTGCATGTTCTTTTTTCCCCGGGGAAATTACCAATCTTTAATTATCCAGGCCCAGCACCAAGCAGTGAGCTGGGGAAAAGTCTGTGTGGCAGAGATTATATTTCCACAATGGAGCACTTAACACCAACGAGCAGATGAGATATTGGCCATATACAGATACACTTTTTATACTTACACTCTCAATTTCATAGGGTTTTTCATGAAGAATTAAAAAGATACCAAACTGCGTTTGTTTTGGTGTTTGCATTTTCTTTTTAACAGGGGAATTGAAAGAACAGATAATTCTATCAACATTTTATCAGCCTCATGTTGTTCCAAACCCTTAATATTTTCTTTATTCTGTCGAACATATAAGGTTACATTCTGAGGAATGTTTGTGCTCCTGTCTCTATACAATGAAAGTGGATGGTGAACAGATATAAGGCATAAAGACTATAGAAGTGATAAGTCCATATGATATTTACTGAAAAATCATGCCTTGAAAATCTTGCTCCTCAGCCATAGTCAGTACTTTCATTAAATTGCAAAAAGCAGCTTGGTTCCTCTGTATATAACTCCAACTGTGTTCCACAGAAGAAAGTATATCATCCCTTCAGATATGGGCAGTTTAATGTCACCTTCTGATGGTGCAGGTGATCTTGAGAACATGACTCATTTGTTTGGTAGGTATAAAGCACTTGTTTGACTTCTTGGAAGGTTTTCAAATGATTAAAGTTGAACTGGGTTTAAGTCACAAAGGCATGGGATACCATCTTGGTTAGCTCACATTAAGATGTCTACCACAGACAGCATCAGTATGTTTCTAATTAAGCCAGGCCACACAGAGAAGCAAGCTTTCGTCTCTGCAGAAGCTTTGTGAACTAGTGTCTGCCCCCTGTTGTTCTGAGCTCAGGCAGCATGTCAGCGAGAGCTTTGAAGAAAGGTGGCAGTAACTGGTAAGATGAAATGAACAGAGCACTTCACAGATTCCCATCTGAAGAATAAAACTGTGAAAAGAATAGCAGAACTCGGCACACCAGAACTTCAACAGCCTGACATTTTCTATTGCCTGAAGACAACAGAAGACAGCAGCCGACCAACTAAAGAGACATCAAACAACAAATAACAATAAAACACATGGAGGTGAGTAGGGGCAGGGTTTCACACGTCCTTTTAAAGCATTACTCATGCATACTGAACTGTGTGTTGACATACAGCTTGCATTTTACAAATAAAGTCTTAATCATCAAAACACATGCTTTATGTGCTACCGTGCTCCAGTTCATTCTAGAACAGTCGCTGAATTGTGGCGTCTCTCCACTCCTCTAATTTATCCTCATCTTGTACTAGCTTCAGCCTCCATGAATTATAACCACACAAAGTTTCTAAAGAAGACACAGCCATTTACATTACTGAGAAGACAAATTCAACACAGAGGGGACACCACCTGAATGATTACATTGATTAATTTTCCATGTGCAGGTCATGTACTAGTGTGATTAATGTTATAGTCAGTCTCTTCTCATGGGTGGAGAAACACAGATACAATGCAGGGTATATATATATATATATATATATATATATATATATATATATATATATATATATATATATATATATATATATATATATATATATTATATATATATATATATATATATATATATATATATGCTGTGTTTGAATGACCAATGAATAAGGAAAAAATCATTTATATAATTAGAGAAAAGTTGACAAATGTTCCATGATCAAGAATAACTAGATGTGACTAGAATTTTCTGATGGAAAGTAGTGCCAAGCTGTGCAATTCCACACTCATAAAGCTAGGATGTTGTGGTTGGTTTCCAGGGTGTTGCTATTCTGTTGCTAAGGTGTTCTGAGTGAGTTTTAGCATGTTTAGCAACGCTTTTACTAAATATTTACCTTTTATACCCTGATTTATCCCCCTATGAATTATGAAACCTCAGCAGGTTTGTGATGTCATAACAAGTAGAACTGCTACAAGCATCCATTTACTGCATCTGTGGGCAGGCAGGTGTAACGGAGCAGCCCGGGAGGAATAAAGTTCATAAATAAGTAAAGGGGAAACTACAATGGCACTCTGATTTCATGGCTTCTCCCCATTTCCCAGCTCTTCCTTGAGACTCAGCACATTTCTGCCTATCCTCCCAGGATGATCAAAACATTCTAATTAGTACCGCCCTTGATGGAGGTGGATGGTAATGGAAGAGACAGGAAAGTCGAGAGCTGCTCTGCCCAGAGGGAAACTTGGCCTGGAGAGATAGGCCATGACCACCCCTGACCTTTACCTGGACAGCGGGTTATTTTGCAGGCTGACTGGGACAGAGGTATTAAGAGATGCAACCGTGTGTCAGGAAGCAGTGGCCCAGTTTACATGGGACAGGTAGCACATATCTCCTATCCAAACCGATTTATATAAAGCAGAAGCTATACATCTGGATTATGTTGCTGGGATGCATGAAATATTTGAAGCTGCGGGCGTAGATGAAGAATTCCCATTACGATTATGATGAGGTAAAATGTCAGGTCAAATCAAATTTGGAATCAAAATTGCTTCCTACACCCCCCATGAGCAATAGATAGATTATATAGTTATAAATTGTAAAAGACAGCAGAAAAACTCAGACAGAACGAATTAAAGCACTCCAGACAAACATCTCACTGAATCACATTATTAGAAGCAAATGCCAAATCGTGACTCATCTTCAAGGATACACAAAATGATGTAATCATCATTGACTGAAAATAAAGTCTTTCCTGTTGAACCCCGATCAATCACAGAAATTTGACCTCCACCTCTTTTCTGTTCCTCTGTCATTTTTTAAGAGATTTAAAGGTTTAGGGCTGTGGGAGATTCTGCATTCACCAATCATGAATGAATTGAAGGGTGACAATAACTTTCTCAAGAAATCAGGCAGAACTGATTGCTCTTTTCAAGCAGATATATTAGTAGTGCCCAGTTTCAATATTTGTAGATGAATTTGTGATTTTTAAATGTACACATCTGCCCTTTTGTAACAGATCTTGATGCAACAGGAAGAAATCCTGATGTGCTGGGGCTAAATACACCAGTTTAAGTGCACGGACCATATACAGTAAGAGCACAGGATGTGTGATTTAAGATGAGCGGAAACAGATTCTGGTGTATGATCAGAGCTTAAACAGCTGGGTGCAGAGCTGTGTGGCTTGTGTCTAAAGACACAAAGAATGGAGTTTGCATTGCACCAGTGCCCCAGCATTCTGCTGTATGGCTCCATTGGCCAAAAAAGCTCCTCTTATAGGGAGACAGGGATAAAGTGGAGGAAACATTACTCCTAAGAGACGTGCATGTACTTTGCTGACAGGAAAGAGAAATATTGAGAGAGCAAAAGAAAAACAGAGACAGACAGATCAAAGGTTAGCTTTGAGCTGTGGAGAGGGTAACGTAATTCAAGAACATAGGAATGCCACCAGGAACTACAGAGCACAGGAGATGCTGTTTAAATGGGGCTCAGGTTTAGGATGAGTTGTGCTGCTATGTTAAAACAGAAACAGAGTGATGTTCTCTCACCTCTCTGACATGAACAGAAAGATCTCTGAAAGATCATTACCAGAACTGAATTATTCATTCAGAACTTCAGCACTTAACCAGGTGGGAGATCCGTCTGCAGTTTGTCCAGGAGGGTCTGATGAAAGCATATATTTCTATAGAGAGAAGCTTACCACATACACATGCACACACACACACACACACACACACACACACACTTCTATTGTGTGTTGTGTTTTTAACACAGATAGTTATAAAAAAATAACCTAACCCTAAAAGAAAAACTTTTGCATTTTTACAAAAAGAACATGAGGTTTTAATACATGAGGATGTTCCTAAAAGCAAGTCTTCCTCAGATTTTGTCAGGTTTTGCTGACTTTTGGGTACAAATGTGTCCCCAATATACAGTTAGGTAACAATCTTTGTTATATTGTTAATGTCTTTGTTAAGGTTTGCATCATCTTTGTTAAGGTTTACTCTTTAATGTTAAATTTGTTTTGTTGTTTTGTTAATGTTTAGCAAAACAAAAATGTTTTTTAATAAATATGAAGAACACGTCATAGTAATCAATACACATAAATATGATATGTTTAAGAACAATCAGATTAGCAGGTTTAAGGACGAGCAGCACCCTGTTACTGGGGGACAAGTATTTGTCATATTCAGTGGGGGTGACATTTTTTCCTGTACTGTCCTTATAGAGCTGACACTGTCTTGCAGTGGTATTCACGATAATGAACCAAATCAGACCCGGGAACTGCTCATCTGTCATTCTAAATTAGGTAAAGAGCATGTACAAAGAACTGATTATTTCAGAAACGGCTCCCTGCAAAGCATTTGGTTCAAGCTATCAACCTCCACAAAGATACTCTAGATATTCTATTCAATGGCTGCATCATTCACATCAGAGCACTGAATTAGTTTTATTAGATTAGATAACCAATTAGGTAACTAACAAAGCAAATAAACCTCAAGGGCTTCAACCATAAAGTTCCAAATAGAATTAAAGACAAATTAGTTTATTGACAGGAGAAATTATGCCACTGCCGGGACAGAGACATGTGGAGCCAGATATTTCATATGACAATAATACAGAAGATAATTGCATGTGCTGAGGGTCTTCATTGCCAAATCTGTTCAAAATGAATGTGAGCTAAGAAACCAGATATTTAAATTCATCAAAATCTTTCTCTTTCTCAAAGCTCTTAATCACTTTGCCGTATTAAGAATCTGTTCCATGATGTCGGAATGGTTGTGTGAGACTCCACCACGGTCCCTGCTAAGCTGCCTGCCCCACTCGGACTCTTAACCTTTCCTGTCGGCCATACTGAAAAGCATATGGGCCCCTTGTGCTTCATTACAGCTTCTTCATCAACCCCCAAAACTGCTCTACACCATTATAATGAAACTCAGTCCTATTCAGAACAGTGGAAACGACTAGATTTGCACATAGCAAAAGGATTAGGAAAGGCTCTTTGGCCATTAAATAGTTTAATTTCATTATTTTCAAAAGCTCTAATTATAGTCTGCGGGGACAATTGTGTCCAGTTTCCTGGGCTGATCCCTGTAACATTAGTTATTTAATTCCAGCTATAAAAAGCCTCAAAGCTCACGGCTTAAAGAAGGCCACTTGCGAAAACCAATACAACATTTGTCGAACACCATAGCAGTGTGATTTAGATAGGTATTGTAAAGTAAATGCATGGCTAAATATCCCAAGGTCAAACGTAACAGAAGCCCTACATTCTTCTGAAGGACATGACTGATATCTTCAGATTAAAGGTGATAATGTCCTTATGTGCAAAACAAAGCCTGATGTTCAATTAACCAGGACACACACTTAACACACTTAATCGGAATTCTGACGATAACAGTTTATGAGAAAAAAGAAAATAAACTTCTAAATCAAAATGAATCACTTTATCTAGGCTGAAAGGGACATACAGCTAAACTGAATTACATGGCATTATAACTAACTCTCATGAACTGGAAATAATAACACCATCACAAACACAGCACAAAACAGAGTCTGTGAAAGATTAAAGGTGTGGTTTAAGAGCATGAGGACTGAATAGGTATCACTTTTGTTTTCTTTCAGCAAGAACACTTTTTGCTGTCTGAACACTGTATTTAACAAAAGAACAGCTACAGCAGTGTGCATTAAACAGAGAGAATAACTCTGTTTTAAGATTTTAATGTACTTTATAAAAACTCACCGCATGAGTGTCAAGCAGTGCAACTATTCTACAGGTCTGACTGAAAGAATATTTATACGTGTTAATGTTTGTACTGTAAGTACCCAACAATTAGTCTCGTAATATGCTTTGTTAGGAATGCATCCGGACAGATCAAAAATGCATATACAATTGGCCTAACACACAACAATTTTTATTCATTCATTCTCCTTACTTAAGAATTTGACCTTCCTAAATTTCTAGGCAGGTGATATACAGTAAAGGTGCAGTCGCAGGTTTCTGACTCAGCAGATGGTAAGTGATGTAAAAAGCAGTCTGCTCACCCTTACTGGCGCTCTCCACGTGTTCAAGCTCATCAGGGAACTTGAGCACATCAGGATACTTCTCTTCACACTTCTCAGCCAGGAAATGCAGGAGAGTCACATTCTGGTCTGTTGACTTTGTGTCACGAAGCTGCAGAGATTCAGAAATGACATGAGATGTGTTGCACTGTTGATGTAGTGTACAGTCAATGACGACCCTCAAGACAGTGCTGTATGCTTCCTGTAACCTTTGCAAATGTATGTATATTCATTCAGCTGATTATTAAACAAGATCTGAAAAATAACAGGACCGCGTGACATGTTTGCGTTAAGCAACTGACTAATTTTCTTTTAATGAAGGATTCAAATTCTCAAAGCACCAAAATTTAGGTTAGCAGCCAAACATAAGATAGGCTAGTAGAACTTGAATTTGCAACATGAGTTATTTTACATGAAAGGTCAGGGCCTTATGAGAAAAAGAACCACAGTTTTTGTATCACATACGTGTTAGGCTTTATTCTCCTTGATGAAGCTTTTTGGAATGTGAATAGCATGTGTTCTGTTTTTATAACACATGAGTGGGATGAGAACTATGCTGCGCTGTAAATCAAACCACTAAGATGGTGGTTGGGCTTTTGTAGGTAAGAAAATCGTAGCCTCCTAAAGTAAAATTACAATCATTCCGATTCTTTTAAAAATTAACATACCAGAATGACCATAACATACCAGACAGACATATAGCTTTGCACTGATTTTTTTATTGGATTGTTCTGTATGCGAGTATTTCCTCAGAATAAACAAATGTCATACCCACCACGCAGCATGTGTTCAGCTGAGCCTAGGGAGGACCACATCATATATTTATGTGTCAACACAGCACTTGAAGGTGTTTGCACAGGAATCTGACAAATAGGTGTGTCAATAAAGTTGAAATTGGCTGGAGCACAGTGCACAGAGGCATATTCTCCCCTGTTTACTTATTTACCATGTTTAATTTGAAAAGGAGCTTTCCCCCAAACCACAACCGTTCTTTGTACAAGATTAAGGTGACATGGAAGAAATGAAATATTTAAATCAATACACAGCTCTCCTTCTCGCTGCAGGCTTCTGTAGTGTACGCAATAAAACACCTGAATTTCAACGTAACACCAATCCATAACAAAGATCAGATAAACAAGACCAGTTACCTAATCAAGTTCTGCATTAATCAAGTTTGTTAAATCCAATGCAACTACACCACAAAAACATAAGCCTTTACACTGCAACAACACTGTTTAAAGTGTTCCTTCCCAAGAAACCGATTCCTATGAAAAACACACAAAGTCAGATGGATTTCATGCAACAGCCCCACTTTAATTCAGAAAGTTCCCCCTGCTGACACAGATCTATTGCCATGAAAACTGATATAATGAACTAAGCATTTATGGAGCCACATCTCCATCGCTTTCTCTCTCCACTCCATTTGGAGGGCTGTGGCTGCAGGCCCACATTAAGCAGTGCACTGGGGCTGGATGACCTCTTCAGCCTCTCAGACTCAAACAGATTGTTTGCTGTCAAGTCTGGACTCCAGGACGGCTGCTTTCACAGTGAAGATGCCGCTGAGTCCCGCAGCCGAGCCGAGGAAAGGCAGAATGAATCCTCAAGCTGGACTGCACAGCAGATGTGATATAAACCTTTACACAAACTGATGGCAAACTCACGACAGCTGGTGCACTTCCCCACTACACATAATGTTTCCCATAGATTTTCTTTTCCAAAATGTCTCTGTGGATGCAGAGGTGAGGGATTGTTTTTTGTCGAGAAAAATGTGCCAGGTACAATGGCAAATTAATAAATGGATGCTGTCTTTGTCTTGTCTCTCTTCATAAATTGATATGAGTACATTGTTTTAAACAAATAAGACTGCATCAGACCAAATAGAATATAACAGTAAACGACTATTAGTCATTACTGTAGCATCAATCACATGGGTGATTATTAAAGGTGACATCATGGAAAACAGGAATTTCCTTGCTGTTGTGAATGAGATGTATGAGAGTATGAATGAGTATGGTTCAGTATAGTGGAGTATAGTATAGTGTTCACAACACAAAGGTCTCCAATCATCTGTGCCATTTAACTGTCTACCAGTCTAACAAAACTAAGCTGTAAATGTGACTCCTTCAAAAATGGACATCACTGTGGGTATTAATGTTATTAATGTTATTGTTTTGGATGCCAGCAACCTTTCTTTACCTTTCCTTTCTTTCAAGAACAATAAAACATAACGTAAAATTTTACAAAATGTAGAGCACGGCCCTTTTTCCTCAATGTTTTTGTATCCTGTACATCTACATGCCTCTACACTTGACCATCAGTGTGCTAAACCTAACCCTCTCACAGGCCAGCTGTTGAGTAGTAAGTGGATGCTGATATTTCATTTAACAGCAGGCAGAGTGTCAGGGTCCTGGCTCCCTGTTCTGAGTCTTTCTAGATTATCTTGCCAGGATCCTGACATGCTCTGTGTTTAGTGTCAGAGCGTGTTGTTTAGATCCTGACTTCTTCTAGTCTTGGTTCTTGTTTCTTGGGTCTGGATCTGAACTCATGCTCTGTGTTTAGTGTCAGAGCGTGTTGTTTAGATCCTGACTTCTTCTAGTCTTGGTTCTTGTTTCTTGGAGTCTGGATCTGAACTCATGCTCTGTGTTTAGTGTCAGAGCGTGTTGTTTAGATCCGGACTTCTTCTAGTCTTGGTTCTTGTTTCTTGGAGTCAGGATCTGAACTCATGCTCTGTGTTTAGTGTCAGAGCGTGTTGTTTAGATCCTGACTTCTTCTAGTCTTGGTTCTTGTTTCTTGGGTCTGGATCTGAACTCATGCTCTGTGTTTAGTGTCAGAGCGTGTTGTTTAGATCCTGACTTCTTCTAGTCTTGGTTCTTGTTTCTTGGAGTCTGGATCTGAACTCATGCCATGTGTTTAGTGTCAGAGCGTGTTGTTTAGATCCTGACTTCTTCTAGTCTTGGTTCTTGTTTCTTGGGTCTGGATCTGAACTCATGCTCTGTGTTTAGTGTCAGAGCGTGTTGTTTAGATCCTGACTTCTTCTAGTCTTGTTTCTTGTTTCTTGGAGTCTGGATCTGAACTCATGCTCTGTGTTTAGTGTCAGAGCGTGTTGTTTAGATCCGGACTTCTTCTAGTCTTGGTTCTTGTTTCTTGGAGTCTGGATCTGAACTCATGCTCTGTGTTTAGTGTCAGAGCGTGTTGTTTAGATCCTGACTTCTTCTAGTCTTGGTTCTTGTTTCTTGGAGTCTGGATCTGAACTCATGCTCTGTGTTTAGTGTCAGAGCGTGTTGTTTAGATCCTGACTTCTTCTAGTCTTGGTTCTTGTTTCTTGGAGTCTGGATCTGAACTCATGCTCTGTGTTTAGTGTCAGAGCGTGTTGTTTAGATCCTGACTTCTTCTAGTCTTGGTTCTTGTTTCTTGGAGTCTGGATCTGAACTCATGCTCTGTGTTTAGTGTCAGAGCGTGTTGTTTTGATCCTGACTTCTTCTAGTCTTGGTTCTTGTTTCTTGGAGTCTGGATCTGAACTCATGCCCTGTGTTTAGTGTCAGAGCGTGTTGTTTTGATCCTGACTTCTTCTAGTCTTGGTTCTTGTTTCTTGGAGTCTGGATCTGAACTCATGCCCTGTGTTTAGTGTCAGAGCGTGTTGTTTAGATCCTGACTTCTTCTAGTCTTGGTTCTTGTTTCTTGGGTCTGGATCTGAACTCATGCTCTGTGTTTAGTGTCAGAGCGTGTTGTTTAGATCCTGACTTCTTCTAGTCTTGGTTCTTGTTTCTTGGAGTCTGGATCTGAACTCATGCTCTGTGTTTAGTGTCAGAGCGTGTTGTTTAGATCCTGACTTCTTCTAGTCTTGGTTCTTGTTTCTTGGGTCTGGATCTGAACTCATGCTCTGTGTTTAGTGTCAGAGCGTGTTGTTTAGATCCTGACTTCTTCTAGTCTTGGTTCTTGTTTCTTGGGTCTGGATCTGAACTCATGCCATGTGTTTAGTGTCAGAGCGTGTTGTTTAGATCCTGACTTCTTCTAGTCTTGGTTCTTGTTTCTTGGAGTCTGGATCTGAACTCATGCTCTGTGTTTAGTGTCAGAGCGTGTTGTTTAGATCCTGACTTCTTCTAGTCTTGGTTCTTGTTTCTTGGAGTCTGGATCTGAACTCATGCTCTGTGTTTAGTGTCAGAGCGTGTTGTTTTGATCCTGACTTCTTCTAGTCTTGGTTCTTGTTTCTTGGGTCTGGATCTGAACTCATGCTCTGTGTTTAGTGTCAGAGCGTGTTGTTTAGATCCTGACTTCTTCTAGTCTTGGTTCTTGTTTCTTGGAGTCTGGATCTGAACTCATGCTCTGTGTTTAGTGTCAGAGCGTGTTGTTTAGATCCTGACTTCTTCTAGTCTTGGTTCTTGTTTCTTGGGTCTGGATCTGAACTCATGTTCTGGGTCTTGTGTGAAGCACATGGTCTCTGTTCTGTTTACATTCACCATGTGCTCTCCGGTCTCGCGTCTTGGCCCCGCCCCCTTGTTCTCTTGTCTCGTTTGAGCTCATTTCGCACACTTGTTCCTCATTGTCTTTGTGCTATTTAATGTCCCCGTGTTTTCTGTCTCGTGTTGGTTCGGTCTTGTCTCTCATCCCTCCCGTATCTGGGTTCTTGTTCCTGTCACAGTGAGTCTTGTCATGTTCTTGTCTAGTCGTATTTTTGTCCTGTGTTTATGCCCCGTCTTTTCACGTTTTAGGTTTTGTTTTTACTCTGATTTTTGGTGCTCCTTAGTTCTAGTTATATTGCCTGTTCTGTTCTTGTTTTTTACCCCGTCGTGGGTTGTTATGTCTGTTTATTAAATAAAGTTTTTTTCAGTTTAACGCTGTCTGCGTCTGGGTTCATGTCTTGTGATCCCTGACACAGATGACTTAAACCTCATCTTGTTGAACAGATAGGAGTCTTTCTGCCCTGCCTCGTTCTATTATGCCCTATCCCGTACATGGCCGTCCACCCTAATGATCTAGGATTACATAAATGATATGCACTCCGAAGGATTCATTTATCATTCTGAGATGCAAACAAAGGCATTATATTAATCTAAGCACATCGTGACATATAATTACCCATTCAAAGGGGTCTTTGAGATCAATAAAGCTTTTAGCCCTGCACGGCCTTTGTATCCTTTCAAAGTGTGAAAGCCTTCCTGAGATTATAAAGCAATTGTTCCCAGGTAGGATGGATCGCTGTGAGCTCAGACCAGAGGAGTCAAAATTGATTAGTCCATTAGGAAACCATAATTCAGACTCTTGCTTTACAGACTGTTTAGTTGTATTTATCTATTTATCAGAGAGCATGATTGAACACTTTTCCGCAGTCCGATCGGCCACACTAGAGGAATCCTAGCAAACAGTCCAGCAAATAATCCCTGAATTATTATCGTAAATTTCCTGTGGAGTGTTTTCATTTGAAAATGCCACTGTGTTCCAGCATCCATTAGATAAATCGCCTCCAATTTCTCTCTGAGAGATTGGCAATAAATGAGAGCAGACACAGAGACATGCTTCAGCTGAAATCTCCAATATAATACAACACACACAGCACCTTATAAAGTCTCAGTGATAAAAATGAGAAAAGGAAAATAAATGAAAAAATCATAAAACAAGATCCTAAACGCTGGCTGATTTTCTTCTGAGATGACCCTTTTCTTCTACACAGCTGGCTGTCTAAAATCAATATTGGTTTACAAGGATTGGAACAAAAACAGAACATGAGAAAACAAAAGTAAATATAAGCAAATAAACACAGGGGTCTTTCATTTCACTTCAGATAAGACAGAGCTCCCACCTGGCTCACACACTGTTCAAAAGGAATGGAGCATTCACTCCTGTGTCTTGGAAAGCTGTTGTTTTGTGCACGTTAGTAACACTCCCCTGACCAGCCATGTGTGCACATTTAAGAGACAAAATAGGGGGTTGAGTTTAAAGTCACTGGTTCTGAAAATCATCTCCAGGTTAATCTACCTGCGCCTCTTCCTGTATGTGAATTATAAAACACATGCAGCCGCTAATGCAGAAGTAATCACCAATGCTCCAGTGCAGATATCAAAATAGGGCCAGTCGCTCTTGTAATGCCGACACTGCATCCGAATCGTAATGTTGTTTTTCTTTATTTAAACAGAATTAAGTTTTGCAGCCGCTCAGCCACAGGGTGTTTACCAATCAGGCAGCACTGAGCCGCTTACACATAGGAGAGTGACGGAGCAGGAGGAGAGATAATGCACTTTAAAGGCTTTGCCATGAGATTCTGGAGACCTCAGCACGTGTACTGCATGCCTGCCTCTTCTGATTTCCACAGCTATCACGAGAAACACAAGCTTCACACAGTTAATGTGTTTTAAGAGAGGAAAAACACTGCTTAAATTTAGAAAAAAACAGTCCCCTTGCACACACAACCAACTTTGTGCACTTTTTATTGAACAAATTCTATTTTTCCACAAATAAAGTTTTATTTTACATTATTTTTATTTAAATTCTATTTCAAGCTGTAATAGATGTGACACTGCACTACAGGAATAACAAACGTAAACAACGTTTATATATCAATTATAAATATTTCGTTTTTATCTTTTGTTCTAATTCAGTGAGCAGGAGACAAAAAAGAAACAATTTCACTTACAAATTGCATTTAATTAAAAACCAGCAGCAAAATTGCTTTTTGTTTCCCTCTTTTAACAGCACCAAACTGAAGTTTAACACATTTAAACAAGCCTTTACGATACTGTCAGCTAAAATGAAATCACATGTGTTATTTATATAATCGTCTTGCATGAAAAATGAAATATATGTTCTAGCATCTCATCAGCGTGTCTAAACAAATTGATCATGGAATTGTATTATTTTATATATTTATGTGTATTTATAACTTGGGTCATTAAAGTATAGTACTGTTCCTCAACTCCCTGATGTTCATTGTTCCAATATAATAAAAGCTGTTTTGCACCTTGAGACCATGTGAAATATGACAGTCCTCTAGTGATGCTGAAAGTTTTAAGTGGCAGGTATTATTGCCAGACTTTGGCTAATCACATCAGTCTAATTGCCAGTGAAGAGAATACCAAATGAGGGTGAATATGTAAAGACTGTCGCAAAATACATGAGTGCAGTAATTGGCATGGATATGTGAGGTACATTATTTTGCTCTCATTTTCAACAGATATGTACAGTAATAGCAACTTTCATTTCATGAGAACCCGAATAATGTCCCAAAAATGACCAGTTGTCAAATGACAAGTGTCTCATGAAACATTCAATGTTTAATCGGCGTATATACTTTTTGTGAATAACATTTACTGGCTACAGCTGGACCTCTTGCCCTCAGGGGCAAATAATGTAATGTGGGCAGACACCTTGATCGCACTTTGTCTCTACAGACAATGACTATTCAGATACCTGTGGGGTACACAAGGTCGCTAGAGGTTATAACAAGGTTGCTTGTCACCCATGGGATAGTTCATAGTCTGCCAGTATTAACCAATGCTTCTCTTTTCAGTGTGAGGAGCAAATAAGCAGCAATAAATGACATGGGCATGTCAAGTCAATCTTGTGTGAGTTACCAGGAGATGGGAGAATTGTTAAGGGAATAGAGAGGAAGTTAAAGAGGGAAGGTGTGTTTGTGGGGGGGCACCTGCACGCCAATGCACCAGCAACTTGTTCTGTAATCATCCCCCACTGTGACTGCACCGCTGCTGCAGACGCATGCTGATAGAGCTAATTAGCACGGCCCTCCACACTGACTATTCTCCCTTACACACCCCGCAGTCAAGCCTCCCCCTACACACACGCATGTACAGCTTGCTTTCACACGGGTGTGGATACCACTCACACTTTTATTAGATGGGGATCAATCATCTGCTCACACTGGGTAATCACAATTTAATTTCATGCATTTCAAATTTTAATTTGTTTATTATTATGCCCCAAACTGTCATTACAAAAAGCTGCTACTGTGCAGGTACAATGCAGAGGGAATGGAAGAAAATAAAAAAAACCCTACCTGATTCAACTATATAAATAACTATATAATAACTATTAAAAATAAAATCTAACTACTAAGTCGAAGGCAATAAAGGAATGTATTGATTCTTTAGAGGTGAAATCCAAGGACATTCCAAAATCATTTGTTTTATCTGACATAATTGTGAAAACTACTGACATAATAGAAACACAGAGTTAGCAGACATGTAGCCAAAGACAACAGTAAACTGTACAATATGAGATATATGTTACTGTTAAAAAAGAGACAGAGAGAGAGAGAGAGAGAGAGAGAGAGAGAGAGAGAGAGAGAGAGAGAGAGGAGGACCTCTGTCATTATTCAAGCACATAGCACATCAGTTGTGTCAGTTTCTCCGGTAATCTTGTTTGAAAGTGAATAATCTAATTCACTTTAAGTTATGATGTTCCACTAATTTTCCAGTCAAGGCATTTCCATTTTCATACTCTTATGCCTCTGTGATTCTGCTGATCTTTTTTACCTTCCCACAGAGCCCAACAGTGAATTAACACATAAGAAACCAAATCACAGATAATATCTTTAATATCGCTATTGCTTCTCCTAGACAGCAATGAGCTAATGGAAAATTTTGCATAAATGTCCCATATCTCCGATATTTATACTGGGAAAGAAACACCCTAAAATCTCATAGTCCCAGAGGATATGTATATATCTTCATTATGTATATATATCCATTATTTCACAAGAACTTTTGGAGAAACTGTGAGGCTTGACATCCAAGTGAAACAAATCAGAGAGCTCCATCAAATTTCCACAGAATGACAGAGCAATCTCCAAGCAACACAATTTCTCAACAACACTGGAGATTCTTTTATAGTCTACCAATGATCAAATGTCAACTTGAGTAGTAGATATCAGTCTATAACTGTCAGGTTGTACAGAAGGGGTGGTGGATTTATGTAGTCAGTGTTTTGTGGCAGCCTGCCTCTGCTGAATCTCATGCACAGAGAAGATCCGTCTCAACATACCAGAGATGTGATGCAGAATTTATGGCAACAGTGAACAAGCATCAGGGGCATTGAGGGCCCTTCCTCACACACTGCCAGCAGAGCTTGATGTGGCCCTTCTCTTCTTGGCCACCGGTTTCTGTTATGAGCCTGGACTTTGGCCGACTATAAGAACAGCAAACTTTAGAATGATTTGAAAATGTCATTTACAACCACTGCCCACACTGTTGTCAGGATAAGCATGGTCAGTCACAGGCACCAGAATATTCATTGTGCTAAAGCCATTGCAATCCTAATTGAATTGTCCCCTCACTGTAATAATGCTAAGCAGGCTTTCTGTACCAATACTACAATTTGCATTCAAGCAACATTTCAAAAGAATCCCTTTATGGGGATACTGTCAAAGCTAATGTGAAAAATTGTCTTTTTGTCCATGGAGGTACAATGTCATTATATCTGAGGGTTCCATATTCTAGAAGAAGAGTTCTAGAGAGAAAAAGTGATGCAGAAATAAAGATGGCCTGCCTAGGCAGTACACCTGAACGTACCCAATGTTCCCATTTCAATATTCATAGAAGAATACAGAGGAGTTCCACAGAATAACAATCAAGCTCTGTGAAGACATCCAAGAACAATTAGCTAATAACAGACATGAGAGGCTACAGGGACCAAGAAATCTCAGACCACCTAAAGGACTGTCATCTCTGATTGCTCAGTTACACATTTCACCAAAGGACCTTCGGTTTACAGGCAGTGATTGTGCACATAGATCTTCATAGCAGTAATTTGTACTTTTTTTAAGTTGGGGAAACTATGGGAAAGTCACACTCCAGCACACAGCTGCTGAGGAGCATGGCAGAAGAAAAAATGCAGAGACGCTGCTGGCGACTGGCATATTTTTGTCTACCGATGGCAGAAAGCCGGAACAGTAGCCAATAGACTAATCTAAAAGCTCAGAGTGTGTTATGAAGCAAGTTTGCTTAGTAAGAATGACAAGTGAAAATCAGAGAGCCTTGGGCTACACCTCTGGCAGAAGGCAGGTTTGGGGTGGGGAGCGAGGTAGCTCAGGGAGTTCATTTGTCTGTGAGAGCATATTCCACGCCACATCTGTGAGAAGACGGCCAGGCCAGGGAGAAATCTTTAACAAGCTGAGAAATGGCAAAGAGACACTATGAATGCATAGAGGTGAGTGGTATATTTTTTAGTCTAGTGTTTTGTAGAATCTACAACTTGCCAAACTCAAGACTAAGGTATGTATGGCTGGCAATATCAGGCACTTTTTAATTGCAGAGATATGCTAACTAAATTGATCCGGTCTGTGTAAGAAGACAAAGTAAAACATTGTTTAAAATGAAGCAAACTAAAGGGTTGCCCTTCATCAACTGTTCTCTACTGGAAAGAGTTATGCTTAACTCTGAAAGTAGAGAGATATTCCAGATTTGATGAATATTATGTGTAATTTAACACTTTTTCATGCTTGTAGCTTTGAAAGGGGCTAGTCTACCTTCTCTGAAAGATGTCAAATCTTCTCCACAGAAGTTATTTTTCAGAAAAGTGCATGATGTAAAGTCAAGAATCCACAGGTTACTTTCTACACTCACACATACTGCTGTACGATTAAAGTTAACTGAAGGTTAAAAGAGGCTCATGGCCTTCTGTGTCTTAGAAAGGTGATGGCCATTGATACTGGATCTCCATAGATGAAAACAAGCCTCCGTCCTGCCTACCCTCAACCCCACAACAACACCCTCTCCCCAAAAAAATGTTTGCACAAAGAGAAGTTTATCCAAATAGAAATATTTTCCTCTGTGGTGTTTTTTTTTCTTGAAACGACCAACAAAGCTAAATCTGCTTTACACCCTACACAAAACACATCCATCTGTCTATCTATCCCTCCATCCATCTATCCTTTCATCCATCCACACGCATACTTATTCTGCACACCACCTGAAAATTACCAGAACAGTGTTTTAATGAAGAATTATAAGAAAAGCTAGCTTTGCTGTCCAAAACAAATCACAGACTGCTAAGCTCACTGGTGGCAGTGATTATGTTTGGCTGTTCTGATAACACCAGATGTTTAAAGAAAAGCAGAAGGACTTAAACACTGCAATGTTTCTTTCATTTTCTCGTAATCAAAATTGGCTAGAGGCAGTCTGAGTTAACAAGATTTTAACCTGTTAAAAGCTTTTGAAATATGCAAATGAAATCCACAGCTGGAATGGAGGGTGACTGAAAGAGTGGTGGATCACTGGGTCAGCCCACAACCAGCCCTCCCTGATGAGCTCGTTAGTGAGCTGAGGTCTGCTACACAGGGGGCCATTTACTTCACTGAACTGAGTGAGAATGTGAGCATTTTTCTTTATCCATCAACAACAGCCCAATCAGTACTTGAGCGAGAAAGAAACTGTCTGCACTGTTATATGGCAGGCACTTCAGTCATATAAAATGCTTAAATGTGAGCCTAATCTATGAGATAGAGAGAAATAGAAAGGGCGAGACAGAGAACGAAAGAAAGAAAGAAAGAAAGAAAGAAAGAAAGAAAGAATGTATGTATGAAAGAAAGAAATTATAAAAGAAATAATGAATGAGAGAACGAACGAAAGAAAGAACGAAAGAAAAAAGAAAGTACGAAAGAAAATGAAAGAAAGAAAGAACGAAAGAAAGAATAAAAGAAAGAACAAAAGAAATTATGAAAGAAATAATAAAAGAAATAAAGAAAAAATGAAAGAACAAAAGAAAGAAAGAACAAAAGAAAGAAAGAACGAAAGAAAGAAAGAAAGAAAGAAAGAAAGAAAGAAAGAAAGAAAGAAAGAAGAAAGAGAAAGAAAGAAAGAATGAATTTTGGGCCTGTACACTGGCATAGCCAATTAAGTCCAATATGATTTGGCCATGACAGACTATACACGGCTATCAGAACCCTTGCTGCAGAAAGCAGCTTTAAGGGCCCAGTCTGCACAGGCACAGCTGATGAGAGCTATAGAGATGTCTACCCTGTCAGCACCCGAGGACAAAGCCTAGCATGTGTTAGTCTGCTACTGTGAGACCCAAGGCTTTAAACAGAGAAAATATTAGTGAATCCTCTCCCATAAAGTTGCCCATGCTCAAGGCAGGGTCACACATCAGGGGTGTCCTCCCTCTAGCCACAACACCATCCAACACAAACACAGATAAAAAACACAGCCACCTAATTTCCATGACACCTACAAACTTGTCACAATGAAACATCTCAACGAGGAAACTTCAAGCATGACCTTCACTCAAGCCAATTCTAATGGCATCAAGGACCAAGCACATACTTGTGAAAGACTGAACTGCAAGACTATGTAGCAAAAGCAGAAAAATACATAAAAGACAGAGGTAAGGAATATTTTATCCCCAATGCAAACTTCATCTTCATTTTTAATCAAGTTTCTTCACTTAAATCAGCTCTTCACACACCTTCACTCACGTTCTGGTAAGTTACAATGCTCACAGTGGGAAGGCCTACCTGCCAGCTCTACAAATAAACTGTGAAACACAAACTATATATTGTTCTCCAGAATACTACCATCCAAACACTGTAGGCAGAAGTGTGGAGTTGTCAAATTTGTTCCCATTACTGTCACCACTCACGAAACTCTAGACAGTTTATTCAGCAAACACTCAATAAATTTCAACTTCACTTAAAAAACACACTCCCAACACACAAGTTCCTACCCTTGCTACTTACTAATACAGTATTACAACAAAAATTACAGTATTTCGCTGACTTTCACCAAAAGCGACTTTCTAAAGGTTCAGTACTCCTGAAGTAAGCTCAGGTTAGCAAACATTTTTCTACCCTTCTACCACAAATCTCATCAAAACTCCACTTTCAATACAAGTCAACCTGAGGTCAGCACACCTGAGCCCCTGAAAAAAAAAACAGGGAGATGTAAGACATGCAAAGGCTGCTTCTAATTGGCTAAAAAAATGGTAAGACACTTCTTTTTTCCAGTCTATGGCTGCCATAGACATGCGCAATTTCTCAGGACACCTATTTTAGTCACACCTGTCAAGAAGCTGAGATTATTTATGTATGATATTAATATGAAAACATGTAACGTTGTACCTGAGCATGAAATGTTTGAGTGCAGTTTGCTGTAGTGCAGGAACAGCAGTGATGATGTTGTATGTTGTAGTATGTTACCTTGCAGAGGAAGCTGATGTTGAAGCCAAACGTCTGGGCGTTTCTGGAGCCGGCGTTCATGTAATTCCCCACCAGCAGCACCAGCTCCAGGAACATGCTGAAACCTTCACTCTTCTTCACCTCTTCACAGGCGAACGTAACATTCATGATGTCTGGCCGGATGTTGTTCAGCTGCTCCTCAAACGTCAGCTTGAACAGGATACCGTTCAGTCGAGGACGCAGCATCTTGACTGAGCTCATCTGAAACAGACAGAGGAGAACATGAACTACACACGCTCCTTGCATCAACACACACCCTCATATTACACAGTGTTCCGCTGTTCCTCATTTTGCTTCCAGAATGTGACATATTTCTAAATAAAACGGGATTTTCAATGACAAAATAAATGTAGGGCAGAACTTGACTTTCTATGACAATTTGACTGGATTGTGAAAAGTGGGCATTATACACCAAAGACAGGCTGAATGTAGGTTTACAGTAATAATGCCTAAATAAATATTGAACTATTTGTAAATAATTAAGGAAACTAAAAAAGAAGATTTGAAATCTATAAAAGGATT